>JAULKM010115351.1:0-22038 GCA_032355605.1 Rubia tinctorum | reverse complement strand
GAAAACCGAAAACGGTTATCTAAACCCCTTATGATGTAAACCTACCTAAATCTAGCAATCTTCCAACAAAAAGATAATAAAAGAGATGTTAAATGCTTCGGAAAATACATGCATTTGACGTCTCATCACCAGTTTATTGAGATGAGCCTCTCGTAGATTGAGGAGGCGTTGGGTTGGAATGGGGCAAACATCCGGGCGAGGTTCAACCAGAGAGACATATCCCCACCACCGAGAAGAACTTCTTTTTTTGTCATGCTATCATCAAGAAGGTGTAGAATGTGAGGGAAAATAACAATGTGATCATCCATCCTGCCATTCAGTTTGTACATCTCCTCCTATCTACCACTTTGTTCTGTCGCACTAAGGCGGTGAATGTGCCAAATGATGAGATTCACTACTTGTGGGGTTGACTAACAAGGGGACATGATTTGGAGGATGGGCAGATTTATGGTTCACAAGGGTTCTTGAGGCGGTAAGGAAAGAGAAGGGCAAGATATCAGTGGGGTGCATGATCACCCTCCACGCGGAGCAGTTGGGCATCGCCACTCCTTTGGGCCTTCAGCGACCAGGTAGGGGTGAGTCCTACCACCTAAAATTGGCCCGGATGGAAACCTTCCACCTTATCAAGGTTGGGACTTAACCAGAGGTGTTTCATTGGATATATGAGGCTGGGGGTGTTACATTCATGAAGCTCCCACAACCCCAGTGATATGCCCCCTCCTGAGCGTCGTTAAACAAGAGAGGAGGCTGCCAAAATTTATTAAGTGTCAAAGATAAAAATTTATATGTTGCTCCCGTTCCTACTATTATACTACCAAAAATAATAAATAGTGGAAAGTATCGGGGTCGTCCACAGAGACGTTAGGAATCTAATAATCAACTAAACACAACCGTGGTTGAGTTGTCAATCGGACCACATCTTAGGAATAAACAGTGTTGTGAAAATAGTCATTAGGGGGAGTTTGTACTAACAACTACTAGCTTGCAATTGATCAAGAGAATTAACAATATAAACTAACATTCGGGGAATATATGTGTAACAAGGATAATGTTATATTAAATATCATTTCATCAAATACAAGAACTAAATCCTATTCTAGTGTGTGTGACACATGGTGCGGACAGTGGTCAAAACTTTTCCTTATCCGTCAAATAGAGGTGCACGTATAAAATCTTCCATCAGCCTGGCTTCTGCAACTAGGAGAGTGAAATAATAAATATAGCTCATTATGCAGGTCTGATTCTCCCACGTGCGATTAAGTCCCGGGCGGAACACCATGAAAGAACTACCACTGGGCCTACAAAGGTAAAGGAAGTAGCCGTCTTATCGTTGACTATAGGATCAACAAAAGAATCCTAGTTTGCTACCTAATATATCTCTACCCGCAACCATTCGGACCTCTTTGGTACGCTAACTAAATGCAAGGTTGACCTTGACGATTAACAACGATAATCTTCATGCACACGCCCAATTTTGAACTATCGTCACCCCAAGCACATCTAGATTTCCTTAACCCGGGAGTAGCAATAGTGCACCAACATGAAAGTGGACTTGGTTGTGTGCCAACAAAGTGTGACAATCATGCAATTCACAAGAATATTAAAAACAAGCCAACATAATAATTACAAAACACATAGAAATAAGTAGATATAAAAATCTCACAAAATAAACATTAACACATATATACAAATATAATCCGCAAGTAAGATCCCTACTCCCTAAGCACTGGACTCAAGTATTTCATTAGATTTAACACCTTTAGGCAAAAGAAAGAGAAAAAGATGAAAAGAAAAGAACCTAGAGAGAAGGAATAGTGTTTTCTCTCTCTAGCCTACTATTGAGATCTAAAAATGAGAATTAATTTCATCCACGATGGAAAATATTGAGTTAAATGTCATGGATCTAGGAAAAAAGGGAAGGAAAAGAGAAGAAAATAAAATAAAAGAGAAAGAATTTAGTTCTAAAATTTCTTTTTAAATGATGTTTCTGTGAATATATATAGACACACACATATATACACATACACACATATATATACATATACACACATATATACTACATATACATATATATATATATATATATATGTTTTGTATATGTTTTTAATGCCTTTAATTATGTTTTCATTTTTTTAGGCTGTGGTCTTGTGACAAAAGGTGATAGGCTTTGTGGCCTGTCAACTCCTACATTTAATACAAGTATTTTTTATATGTACAATTTTGTTGTCATGCTTGTTTTTGTTTTAAAGTTTTGTTTTTCCCTCAGTTCCGAGTCCAAGAAATGAGAAAAAGAAGAAAGTAGCTGAGTTTTTGGTTCCAGCATCTACTGAAGATTATGATGTTATGAATTTAGTCCATAATGCGCCTGTGACCAAAGGAAAAATACGGAAGAGGTATGTTAAGCAAGTTGTTGTTAAACGAGTGAAAATTGTGACTGGTAAGGGCTAAGTCCTGGCTGAGTGGAGAGTGATTCTGAAGGTACATGTATTATTGAAATTTTAATTTTTGCGTGTTTTATTATGTGATTTATTAATTAATTTAATACATATTTTAAATCTTGTTTGTCATTTCATGTTTTTTAGAAGAGGGTGCCAGCGGTGTTCGTGCCACCCAGATCCCATCTGCTTCAGTTAACTAGGTAATTGGTAATGTTACAACTTCTATTATTTTTTCATCAGTCGAAGTTTTATTATTTAATCTATAACTTTATTAATATGGTTTGATGTTTCATATCATTCAGGTAGGGGTATCACTCAATTTTCAGATGATACAGAAAAATATGCTTAAAAGGGTAAAGATAGTTTTTTTGGCTACTTTGTTTTGAGTTTTGATGTTTTATTATTTTTTACTTTCTGTTTAGTAATCTAGATTTGATGTCTTACCTAATTCAGATAATGTGGTTAGTCAAGATTCCCCTAAAATATCGGTTAAAAGGGTAAAAATAGTTTTTTCTTTTAAAACTCCTTTATGAGTTTTGATCTTTTTTTACCTACATCTTGTTTAGTAACTGGTTTTGATGTTTATCTAATTCAGATTAGGTGGTTAGCCCAGTTCTAGCTATAAAAATTGGAAAATCTACCAAAAAAGGTAATAGTATTTTTTGGAATACTTAGTTTTGTGTTTTGGTGTTTTATTATTTTGATGCTTTCTGTAAAGTAATATGCTATGATTTTCTTTTAATGAAGCAGGGTGTACCAGAAAAGTTTCTGTTCAAATTGAGAATTTTTTTAATGCAGATGGTAATTTTTCCCCTTTGAATTATTATTTTTATTTGATGTATTTTTGATATGATATTACTTGTTTTGTAAACTTATTATTTTTCTTTTGCTTTAATATGGCTCTATGTGTTGCCGCTGCCGCCCAAACTGAAAATGTTTCTCCATTTTTCAAGAAAATTCATTCAAAGCCTTAATTTTAAATCTATGTTGACTGATGCCGTTGTTGTTGATCTTATATCTAGTAATCTTTTTTTACCCCTCTAATTTGAAATTACAAAGTTTTTGATATTTTCATGTTACACCTTCATTTAACTGTTTTATATTTTTGGTTTTGCATAAGAGATCTTCAGTACTGCCCCTCTCAATCTCAAACAGTTGCATCTCCGATTGAAAATAGTGGTCATAATGATCATACTGTTTGGGATGATGAAAAGGAGACGACTGATGAGGGGTCTGAAAATGAAGATAGCTCAGAATCTGAACACAGCTCAAACAGTGAAGGTGAAAAGGCAAATGATACGGTGGAAAATGGAGGGGCTAGTGAAGCTTAAGAAAATCCCGATGAAGGTGAAGAATTTAACAAGGAGAAAGATTCTTAAATATTTGTTGAGGGATCTGAACAACCTAATGATGATGTTGGTACAAATCAGATAGCGAGGATAAGGATAGTGAAGACGGTGACGACAAATTAGAAAGTGAGGAGAAGGATGATGATGTATCAGATAGGTCTGATGATGCAACTAGAATCAGTATGGAAATGAGTCGGTAAAGAGAGGGGAGTTCAACTTCAACAGGAGGGAGAAAATTGGGAAAGTTCAAGTAACCAGCAAACGAAAATTGAATTAGCCTTATTTAGTGGTGAAAGACCGAAAGAGTGGATTATAAAGTGTGAAAAATTCTTCAGTTTCTTTCGAATTCCAGAACAACAAAAGGTTGAATTGATAGAGATTTATTTGGAGAATAGAGCCGAGATTTGGTTCCAAGGCGAGAAGTATATAAGACTGAATTAAACTTTTAAAAGAGATTTGGAATGATGGGAGGTAAAGATGAGGTGGAAGAGTTCAATAAACTTACACATAAGGAATGATTCAAGGCCTATCAAGAAGCTTTTGAGGAGCTGAGAACCTTATTTATATGTAAGAACCCCCTTCTCTCGGAAAATTTCCACTCTCTTCAATATAGTACTCCTTCAGAATCGGACAAAGAGGTTGAGGAAGTTGCTGAAGAGTCTAATGGTGAATCATATTTTGATGATGAAGGTGTGAAAGCTTTTATTGCCTCTAAAACAACTTCTGTTGGAAAAAGTAAAGGTGTTGTTCGTAAGAGGTATGGAGAGGAGGTTATAGGACTTGTGAATTCCAAAGTTCCTAAAGGTTTCATTGATAGATCAAGGCATTTTTTGACCATTGTTACATTTCAAAATATTTTTAAAATTTTTTTATTGTTGCTTTTTTTGCAGTTCGAAGATGGGCTACTCTACAAAGTTTAGGCCTGGTAAAGTTGTTAAGATTTTGAAGTCATTGAGTGCTCAATAGATATGGTCAGATATTGAGATAAGTTTTGAAGGCTTACTGAATATTAATTTTGGGTTTTTTTTTCTTCTAAAAAATATTATTCAGTTTCTAATCTCAAACTTCAATCCCATTAATCATTTGCAGTGCATAGGTAGTAATAAATTTTACATAACTCAGGATGATGTCTATGATTATTTGTGCTTGCCTATAAGTGAAAATGAGGTTTTAGAAGTTAGTAATTTTGGGAAGGGGAAGAATAGAGACATGGAGTTGAGGGGAAAATGGATGATGGAACTAAGGACTGATAAACATATAAATATTCCATGTATAGGCTGTTGGGTAAGATTTATTGTTAACCAAAGGAGGTGATGAGTTTAACATTTTTTTTATGTATGTTCTGTGAAATTTCCTTAGTCCTTACATGTAGGTGTACTGTTGATTTTAAGTTTTTGAGGGTTATGAAAAACGTGAGTGAGATCAGGAACAAGGATTGGTGTGGTTTTGTGTTGAATTTTTTTTGTGATGCTACACAGAGGTATAACAGTGGGTCATTTGATGTTGTTAATGGTTTTGTTGTTCTCTGTTTGATCTGCTATCTGTATAGATTTCCCTTTTAAGGAATTCCGAGCCTACTGCTCTCCCCTTAGTCCAGCATTTTGATAATAATTCACTACTACAATAATTTATTATGTTGACACGTGAAAGTGTTGTAAAATTTTACCTATAGTAACACCTTTTATTGTGCCAACACTTAAATGTGTGACAATAAAATAAATAATATTACATAGTATAGTGTACTTTTATGTAAACTGTAAAAACGCCTTTGTTATGTGACCTTTCAAAGGAAGACATAACAAAATTATAGTATTTTTTTTCAAAATATTGACTAACGTAACAATTTAGTGTGACAATCTATTGCAAAGAGAAATAAGAAACATATAATTTCTAAATTTCTAAAATAATCAAATTGTAGAATATCTCAAAAACAATTCGTATAAATGTTGCATCGTTGATTAAACAAAAAAATTATAATAAATACTTTCTTAGAGATTTTTTTCTAAATAAAATGGCTTAACAAAAACAATATCATGTCAATCCTCCAAAATCTGATAAAATAGTTCTTAAATCAGTTGAACGTGCGACACCAGCACAAAAATTATCCAAACGTTCAATAACGATTAAATGTATCCAAAATATATAATTAGTGGTTATGCAATTCAAAGTTTTCTCATCCATATTTGAATAATAATTCTATCAGTTCATTACAAGAAACAAGATCTTTTACCTCAATACTATAAGACGTTAATAAAGATCATGGACATTTATAAATTTTAATTATTTTCTCCTAACATACTATTAACTGTTATAAAGGTCAATTACATTCATTTTGGTCAAACCCATGCTCAGTTGCTAAGCTAATGGAATGAAATGGTGTGGCCCACTATCAAGTAAGCTGACATCACTCATACGACGGTAACATGTTACCATGATTGAATAATCTGCGATGTTGCACATGTGGAGGTGGAATTCATGCTAACATGAATTTTAGAAATCATGGCTAACAATGCTAGTTCGAGTACCCGTGGTTCGATTGAGGTGAGCAAGTTTTTTTTCCTTTTATTTGATTACTTATTTTCTAATTTAATTTTTGAAAATTTCATTGACCAATGCAGATCCATAGTGGTTCGGATGAGGACCGTCATCTGCTGACTATATTCGGGGATGTCATTTCACACTTCGTCCGCATTCTGACCCAAACGAACTTCGGATCAATTCTGATCTTGGTAAGTGTTCTCTGTTGGCCATGTTTTTTATTTTCAGTTAAATATTTCTATTGATTACTTTGAAATGTACTAAATGTTGTTTTCTATTTATAATTCAGTACATCTCAAACCAGACTGCGGAGCTCCTGCCGTCGTACAAGTTTCTGGCTGTGCTGCAGTGCAACGGAAGGGAGTATGACATGCACTACTCGGGGTACATGAGGCTCAAGATTCTAACCCCGGAGGGGTTTAGCCAGTTTCTTGATGTAGATGAACTCAAGGTCGGAGATACTCTACTTTGAGCTTCTTAATGGTGCTGAGCCCATTGATTTTAGTGTTATCATTCTTCCCCGCAGATTTTAGTTGTATTGAATTTTGAACATTTTTTGAATAAATTGTATTCGAATTTAGAACAATATTTATTTTTATGTATTTAATCTTGAATGTATAATCTATTTCTTGAATTTTATTTTAATATTATTGAATTCTTAATATTTAACCTAACATATGACCAATGAATAATGAATAATGAATAATTCAGAGTGACATTAAACTCCCTCTCACACTGCATTTCAGAGAATCGTAATATAAAACTATACACTGTATGCAAAGTAACATGAAATATTAATAATGCTGAAGGGCCATTTCAATAATAAAATTAGAATTAAACACTAGCCCCACATAGATTCTAAAAGCTCATGAACACACTTCTCGGGTCAAGAAGCTTTATGATAAACTCCTTAGAATTGAAAGGCAGGCCCCTACAGTGTAGACACTCTTCCCCCATCATAAACTATCATATATATATATATATATAACCTAAATGCAAGTCTCTGTAATTATCTTGAACCTGTTTCATAATCAACCTGGTCACTTTCTTGGATCTCACCTCCAGAGTAATTGATACGTCCTGCATACAGACAACGTTCACTAAACCCAGAAAACCATGAGTATATGTCCAACAACATGAGTATATGATATCAATTTAATGAGGCACAAACAATATGAGCGTAAAAAATATAGACTAATCTTTCCAACAGTAACAGAAAGCAGTTGGGGACAGATGAAGGGGACCAGCTCGGTCCCTTTCACCAGCAGAAGGGAGAGGGAGTTTAGGGTCATCTTGAATATGACCAATACTTGTGTGCAAATAATAATTTGTTTTAATCATCTTGAAACTATCAAATATTTGTTGTGATAAATTATTTTTAATAAATTCAAAAAGTTGACAACCAAGCTTATGGGCTGAAATTGTTAGGCCCATATGGACGTGCGATGTTGGTCAAGGGTTGATTCCGTATTCCAATGACTTGCATAAGTACAACGTCGCTCTTTGTAAGGTGGACATTACAAGGGTCCAAAACATCTACATTTCAAGAATTTTTACTTTACATTGTTTGATTTATGGTCCGTGAATGTGTTGTGTACTTTGGTTTTCTAGTTCTTACTCAAATCTATTAGATTGTGAAGTGTTCGAAAATGTATACCTAGGAACTATGTTTTGGTATGGTTTTGAACATTTTTCAGTAATTGTCTGTTGTTAAAGCATCATTCCGAGTTTCTATGTTTTTCCCATATCTGCCCCAGATGTATGCGATGTCAACAACCTGTCAGTCACATATCGGTCATAGAAAAATTTGTGCGACGTCGTACGTTCTTATGTCAACTATTTCTATTTGACCATCGGCGTTATCAATTTGTTAACGATGTCAAATACATGCATTTCTGATTACTTTATATTTGTAAATGTGACCTCATATCTGCATTGGTCCCTTGATATTTTGTCTTTCGATCTAGAACTAATGGTTGGCATATAATCCTCACGTTTCCCCTTTTTCCAGGTCTTTTACCATTTTACATAGACATTTAGTAATAAATTATCAAACTTTACCATAATTAAAATTTATTTTTTTCCTGCTGTTCTTCGCATAATCCGAATGAAGTTCTAACCTGCGGTCAGTGCCAGGCGACATGGGTAGCGCATAATCTGAACATAACACAATTCTTTTATATAATTGACTATTGAGGTTTTCCTTTTTATTCCACTATTTTCAATCGGAACATATCGGAAGTAACCTTATTAAAATTATAAATAATACATCTTCATTTTTTCAAAGTCTATTTTTTTCTACTTTAACCTATCTTTTACATATCAGCGACATCGGTCATTAGTCACATAACATGTCGATGGGAACGACATATAATGCGATTTCAAATGTCCTTTTGAAATAACATAGGTTACTTCGTACACAATTCGATAACATTATTTACTCCATTTTTTAACCTTTTACTTCAGTTTATAAAATAACCTAGGTAAAATATATATTATTTACCTCAAATTTTTTTAACCTTTGTAAAAAAATATTATTTACTTCGGAAAAAAACCAAGGTAATAGAATATTTTACCTCGATTATTTGACCTACGAAAAAAGAAGTAAAAGGAGCGAAATAATAGGTCTAGTTTCTTGTAGTGCTTGCACATTAATATTCTAATTAAATGTAAAACTCTCATCAATATGCAGTTCCCAAATAATTAGACCTGGAAAAATTCTTTTCGGTCGGGTCTGGGTGAGACCCAATTGTTCGGGTATGGTTTGATAGATTTTTTTGTGCTCGTGTATCTGGTCATGATCAGGTGTGTTCGCATTCGGGTATCATTCGATATTTTAAAGATTATTAGATCGAATCAGGTTTGGTTTAGGTTGTTTCAATTTCGCGTAAATTTGGGTATAAATTTTTTGAATCGGATTCATATCAAATTTGGTTTGGTTGTTTCAGTTTTAAGTACAATTCGGGTATACATTTTTTGAATCAGGTTCGTGTCGGGATCGATTTGAGTCAGTTTGGTTTTGCTACTTTTCGGGTCCATCCTCTTTCAGATCAAGTTTGATCAGATTCTGATATATTCAATTCGGATCTTGATCAGATTAATATAGCAAACATGTCATTATTATGAAAATGAATAATTCTTTTAACATATTACTTTTCTAGAAAACTTTCTCGATGAACTATTCTCTTATATATCTAAACATAGTATATTTTATGTAGTCAATTTTTTTATGTATACTTTCGACCTTTTAAAATGAAAAAATCGGCTTTGCTGTGAAAATATGGTATACGTATGAGAATAATGCATAGGCATTATCACTTAAAGATTATATCATGTACTAAGGAAATAGAATAGTTTGTATTAGATGCATTTTTTTTCTTCTATTTTTGTTGTTGATCATAACTCATATATATGCATTCATGTTTGGCCATCGGTAATACATTTAAAAAAAGTACTATACAAAACTTAGATAACAATACTTTAATAAAATTTTAAAATATGTTAATAATATTATTATATAAATAATTATTATGATATATGTTTATTGATATCTTTCCTTAACGATAATTATGTATGTGCATATATTTATTTAATAAAATTTAAATTTATATAAATTTATGAAAAAGTTAATTTATCTAATTCATTCATTGTAAATGTTTTTAAAAAAGGTATAGCTTCCTATGAAGCCAAAGTTTTATATGCAATTTTGAAAACCACCTTAGCAGTTGGGGGAATAAAAAATCCAAGGTTTTATGTGCAATTTTAAAAACAACTTTAATAGTTGGGGAATAAAAAATGTTGTTATGGAGAGTTGTACCAATGGCCATTTTAATTTAAGTAAATCATTTTACCAACAAATACACTAGCTTTTGTTAAAATTTTTTTAGAAATAATAAATTCTAATACGTCGAAATGCATAAATTAAATTAGTTCATATGTTTGAAATTTTTAAATACGTTAATAATATTATTGTATAAATAATTATTATCATATTTTTTGTTATCTTTTATTAGTAATAATTATATATGCTTGTTTTTTATTTAATCAATTTTTGATTGATAAATTTTTGACAAATTTATTTTAATAAATTCACTCATTGTTTTATTACAAAACATGTTTGATTTTTTAACTAAGTGTAATATTAATATATTACCAATAAATCAGTTAAGAACTAAATTTACTTTATATAAACAATTTTGACCGACTTTCTGTGGAAATTATATATTTTACTAATCGTATATTATGAGTTTTAAATAATAAATAAATAAAATAAATAATTATATTGTATGAAAGTTTTCCTAAATAATAAATTAATTAACTAATTGATATTAATTTTAGCCTATCAAATTTTTTAATATTAATTATAAAGTAATAATTTACAGTGTTCTTTCATTTAATACATACATTTAAAATATATTCTCAAAATAATTTTATCTAATTATGATATTTATTACACATTTTAAATTTATGCGTTATTGTAATCTTAATAACATAATAATAAAAAATAATGTATTTTATTGTTTATAATTGTAATGTTACTGTCAACTTAATATGATCAATTTAAATTTTAAACAGTAAAAATTATATACACACTATTCAATTATATTTGGGTCTTGTTTAAAGTCTCTCAACTCGCTCTCTCTCTAGAAACTCGTTCTCACTTCTCTCCTCTCTAACTTAACTGATAACGGTTACATTACTCACTATTCCCCGCACCGACAACTACCACCACCCACAATTTACTCCGCTTGGCTCCAGCCACATCAGCCGCAATGGCGGCCCATACTTCAAAATCCTTTGCCCAAGCTCTTCTATCCAAACACTCACATATCTCAAACTCGTTACCTTCAATCCCTGACCTAGCCCCAACAACGATTTTCAAAGGGGAACCCGCAGTAATATACTCGCCGGAACGGATACAGCAACTTGCCACCCACTATTCAAATGGCCGAAATGGGAATTTCCCCACAGGGAGACCGGCGATGGAAAAAGTTGAAGCGGATTTCAAGACAATCGGGTTCGCCGAAAAATATCAAATTGGGGCAATCGACCATAGAAACATCCTAATCAGATTTGAAGGTAAGGAAGACTTCCAGCGATGCTAGATGAAATCGGTCTGATCTTTCAATGCCACACATATGAGGGTTCTCAAATGGACACCGGATTTCAAAGCCAACATAGAGTCTTTTATGGTTCCGGCCTGAGTCACGATCAGAAACGTACCACTATACTACTACAACATCCCCTGTATCAAGGAAATCGAAAACCAAATTGGAGCATATATCAAAATGGACATGGCCATAGAAGGGCTTACTAGACCATCGGCACTCAAGATATTCGTCGAAGTAGACCTACAAAGCCAGATCCCAAATTTCATCAGGTTAGGGTCTACTATTGACAATGAAAAATTTACTATTGAATATGATAGCTTTCCAGTATACTGTTCGCATTGCAAAAAATTGGGACATGAACTTGCACCTAAGTTTACCCAAAAACAGAAAACCAAACCAAAAGATCCTATCCCCAGCATTTGGAAACCTGTCATTCAAAACTTAGTGTGTCAATATTCTTGCTTAACTGTCACACAGAAACAAAGAGATACTGAAGTACAACCTCAAAACATAGAGAACATAACCTCATAGGAAATACATCTGGAAACCAATCTCTTAGCAAAAGAGACCATGGAGCATCTAGAAAAAAGGATGGAAACGGGGGAAAAAAACATTCATTCGGCTCCAGCAAACTTACCACCGGAATTTGAAATCAACACCACTCAGCTAACAATGCCCCAAATGCCAGCTGTGGACAGAACCTCAATCCAGAGAACATCAGGGGAATGGAACATGGAGTTACAAAAGAATGTTTCAGAACCAGAAGGATCAATGAAAAGTGCGGATCCACAACCTGCTACCAGTCAACTGGAGATAAATAAAGGTAAATCACCTACTAACAAAAATAACAGTGACTCTAACAGTGACAATGACTCTTCAAACAGGTTAAGCCCACAGAACTCAAATAGGTTCTCAGTGCTTGAAGGTGAAGACTCTGAGGGAGATAGCATCCAATCAAGTTCTCAAGTGCTGCAGCTGGAAAAGTTTTGTCTAAAACCATTATCACTGAACCTAAAACCTATGATAAGAAAGAGAACTTTGTTTAATAAAGCAAACAGAATGAATCTTAGATCTACTTCAAAAGGAAGGAAAAATAGTTTGTAATGGTTGACAAAATCATAAATGTTAAAGCCTTGGTTTGGAATGTTAGGGGACTGGACACCTCTATGGATAGACTAAAAAAGCTTATTAGGATTCACAACATTCAGCTGTTATGTATCCTAGAACCTAAACATAAAAATGAACTTGTTGACTACTATAGGATAATGTTATAATTTGATCACTGTCATAGTTCTTCGATAAACAATACTTAGATTCCCTGGAATCAAACTTTCTAGGTTACTGTGTTGCTTGAAACTAGCCAGTTTACCTCTGCAAATATAAGGATTTCAGGTTTTCCTGAAATAATGACTGCTGCTTTCATACATACCTCTACTAGCATTAATAGAAAAACATTATGGCAAGACCTAGGAAAGATTAAAGGATAGAATATTATTCACATAGGAGACTTCAATGCAATGACTGCTATGCATGAATACAATGGCCCTAAAAAACCTAGTATACATAGCATAAATGGTTTTAATGGATTCATTGACCAGAATAAGTTACTGCACTTGAAAAAAGTGAGAAATGCCTTTACTTGGACAAATGGAAGAAAACCACCAACTATAGAGAGACTTGATAGAGCCCTCAACAAACAGCAATGGTTGCTATCTTTTCCAAATAGCTCCATACATACTCTCAATAAACTTTCTTCGGATTATACTCCTCTACTATTAACCATATGTAGCAGCATTCCATCCTCACCTAGACCTTTCAGGTTCCTAAATGTTTGGCTTAATAGAGAGAATTTTAAAAACATGGTTAGGCAAAACTAGGATTTACCAATCAGTCAAACTAGAATGATAAAACTTTTCCTCAAGCTAAAGAGACTAAAACCATTTTTCAGAAATTGGAACAAAGAAAATTTTGGGGATATTAACCAAAATTTGAAAATGGCCGAGGAGGAACTCAGAAAACAGGAAATTTGCTATGAGAATAGCAATAAAACTGCAGATATAATTCTTCTTAACAAAAAGAGAGCACTCTTAATAAGAGCTCTAACTGAGGAAAAGCTATTTTGGTAACAAAAGGAAAAAATCAAATGGCATAAAAATGGTGATGAAAACACCTAGTTTTTTCATGCATCTGTGAAGCAAAGAAGGTTAAGGCAGTGTATCACTAGAATAAAATATGAGAATGGAATCTAGCTAGATGACCATGTAGAAATTAAAAAGGAAGCAATCTTTTTTTTACAGTAACCTCTTGACTGATGACTCTGAGGTTGACTATAATTTGTTCCAGCACCACTTCATAAACCAAATCCCAGCAGTCATCTCCCAAGAGGACAATGACAACCTAACCAAATAGCCAAACCTAGAGGAACTCAGGATTACTGTTTTCTCCTTGAATCAAAACAGCACACCTGGCCCTGATGGTTTCACTCCCAGTATTTTTAGACAAAACTGGGAGACTGTGGCTGCAGACCTACTAGAGGCCACCACAGAGTTCATGAAAGGGATAAACATTCCACCAAGAATATCAAGTTCCTGGATATGCTTGATCCCAAAAAAAAAATTCTATTTCTTTCAATGATTTTAGACCCATCACTCTGTCTAATTTCATAAACAAGGTCTTCAAAAAGCTGTTAGTTGATAGGATGAGCTTCTTCATGCCTAGACTTGTCTCCAAAAACCAGTCAGCTTTCATGAAAGGTAGGAAAATTTCAGATAATGTATTGCATGCTCAGGAAATGACCTCTTTTCTACACAACAAAGGTAAATATCCTAATTGCATACTGAAACTAGATTTAACAAAGGCATTTGATAGAGTAAATTGGTGTTTCCTGCATGCTATACTGTTCAAGTTTGGCTTCGGTATGAGTTTCATTGATATCATATTAGACAACCTATCAACAACATGTTTTAAAGTACTCATCAATGGTAAGCCCTCTGGGTTTTTTCAAACCTACAAGGGGAATTAAACAGGGAGACCCTCTATATCCAATTTTTTTAATTTGTTCTCAGAGGCTTTCTGTAGAAGCATATCCTACTATTTTCTGAACAACAAGTTGAATCATTTTGTTCTTCCTTATAATGTCATACCAGCCTCCCAACTATCTTATGCATATGCCACCTTGATTTTCATTCAAGCCACACCACTCACTTCAACTAGGTTGAAAGCTTATTTGGAGGTATTTGAGAAAACTAGTTGCCAAAAAATTAACTACTCAAAAAGTAGTTTTTATTTTAGTAAACATGCCTCCAAAAAGGAAACCAGTTTAATAAGAGCAAGGCTAGGAATGTCACAGGGATCCTTCCCCTTCACCTATTTAAGTTGTCCTATATTAAAACAGGTAGGACCAAAGCTATATATTTCCAACACATACTGGATAGGTACGATGAAATGTTAAATAACTGGAAAAATAGGTGGTTGAGTATGGCTGGGAAATTGATACTCATAAAAACTGTGATGCCATACCACACATTTGGACAGTAATGATACCACCAAGCAATGTCATTAAGGATTTTTTTTAAAAAAAAATCTCCACTTTTCTGGGGTGAAAATGATTATGGCAGCAAAAGAGTTTGGAAAAGCATCACAAATATGGCATTCCCCACATCTGAAAATGGACTTGGCCTAAGAAATTTCAAAGACATAGTTAATGCTTTCTCACTCAAGCTGTGGTGGAAATTCCAAAGTGGTGATACACTCTGGGCCCAACTGCTCTGGTCACTACCTACCAAAATTAGGAAGTCACTCACTTGGTCTAGAATTGTGAGTTGTAACACATTGGCTGAAACAAACTCTAGGGAAATACATGGAGATGGTACTTCTAGCTTCTAAACTGCCAATTGGACATGTTTTGGCTATCTTCAGGACCTTTGTGATCCTATAACCACACTACCCTTACAATCTTTAATTCATTATTTCATCAACAACAAAAGGGACATACTGCCACTAATCCAACATTTGTCATCTGACATCTTGCATTTTTTGTAGGAAGCTGAACTTACACCTTCAAGAAATGATAGATTAGTATGGAAACCCTCTCACACAGGAGCCTTCACCTTCAAAACAGCTTTCCATGCAACAGCTCAAAGCAGGAGGCCTCTCAGAATCCTCAACAAAATCTGGGACAAAGGAATTCCAAGGAAAGTCTCTGTCTTCCTATGGAAACTTTCAAATGCTATCTTACCTTTTGATGACATTTTTTCATTCTATAACACTAGTCTTGCATCCAAATGCCCTTTTTGCAACAATCAAGATTCTATGTCTCACTTTTTCAACTCATGTGAACTTCCTACCAAAATCTTGTCCTTCTATGATAATATGCTTGAACTTACAACTCCTACTTTTGACTCAATCTTTAATAGATTATCATTTTATTAGACCATATCATGAGACTCACCTATACACTCATGTCTAATAACAATGACACCGGCTTTTATATGCTGGCACCTTTGGAAGAGCAGGAACAAACTACTGCATAAAATTACCTCACCATTTTCCCCAGCCTTATCAGAATCAATCAGAAGGAATATATTCTCTAGTTTCTATAGGAGGAAATTTTCATCAAACAGGACATCTGATTTGATATGGTTCAATAGAGGTTTAACACCTGCCATAAGACCTCCGCCTAAACCTATTATTAGGGTAGTAAAATGGAACAAATCTGTGGTAATTAAAGTGAATGTGGATGCCTCTTAGAAATCAGATAATGAACTTTGTGGAATTGGTATGATCATCAGGGATCAAAGAGGATCAATGATTTGAGCAGGATGTCATATTCTAAAAGCAAAATCAGCTTTACATTATGAAATTCTTGCTTTGCAGCAGGGATTCAACCTTGCTACATCTTTGGGCCTAAATAATTTGTGTTTAGAAACAGATTGTTACATGGCCATAGAGGCTATTAGAGACCCTCTAAGAGCCCCTTGGAATATATATCAACTGGTATATGATATCCAAAAGGTGCTAAAGCATATCACTATCACACACACTTTTAGAGAGGGGAACAAAGTAGCTGATACTTTATCAAAACTTGCAAAGTCATAACTCATTTCACAATATTATATCTCTTACTGTGACCTCAACAAGAACATTAAGGCTCTCATCGAGCTGGATCGAATTGATTTACCAGACATTAGGATTGAAAGAATAAGATGCTACTAATGACATCTTTTTATGCATGAGAAGGAAAGGGCAGGATCAACAGAGTGAAGGACATGAGGAGGAGATGCCTGAAAGTTAGAATGGAATGGAGGAAACTGAATAAACTGAAAAGTGCTCTTCGGATGGGCAGCTATGCTGGATAACTGCAGAACCATAAAAGATGATCGCCGCCAACAAACTGAAGTAAAGCAACAGATGGCATCGACACGGGATCACATATTTTGTATAGTATTTTTTGCTGCCGGATACAGTTACAGGATATTAATTAGAAAATGTTGGTTAGTCTGACCGAATGTTTGACATCGACACAGGGGGTGAAGGTGTCACATTCAGAAACACTCCCAACTTTGATAATCTCATTACGGCTTGAAATAGGCAATCATTTTGCCTTTTACAAGGTTCTTATACAAAAAAATAAGCTAAGAAGCGGGAAGGAGGTGCACGATCCCGAGAAGGAAATATTACAAGTGGATGACTTGGTTATGGAGAGAAACAAAACCAACTTAGAGGAGCAAGAATTGGTTGTGGAGGAACCCTTCAAGGAACTTCCAACACCCGAGGCAATGGTTAATTGTCCAAATGGCCGATCACTCCAAAGCTAGCCTTCGGGGTCTAGTGAAGGATGTAATGGTCCAAGTTGGAAACTTGGTGTTTCCATTGGACTTCTATGTCCTTGATGTAGCGCATGATGGTAGTGCACCCTCAATTTTATTGGGGAGACATTTTCTTAAAACATCAAGGACTAAGATTGATATTCATTCGTGAACACTAACCTTAGAAAATGACATGGATAAGGTAGATTTTGATATTTACAAATCCAAGCCCGATTCACCTAATCCCTCACTTGTGTGCAAAGGTATAACCTTATGTGAAGAACTTTCTCAACATGTGAATCTTGCATGATTGAAAATGTTAAATGCCTAAATGAGATTCTTGAAAATGAGGAAGTGTTACCCAACTTAGAAACCTTGCATGCTCTATCTTATTTGAATGAACTTTGTAATGATACACTTGTTGATAAACATGTCTCTTCTAGTTTGATTAAAAATGCTTTGCCTCCGATATTCCACACTAACTTGCAACGGAAAAAGAAGAGGGTTAAAGAATTAACCACTCCTAAACCCCTTCTTATTCCCAAAATCAACAAGAATGTATCTATGATTGAGAAATATGGACATGTTTGGTATGTTTCGCCAAAGGTTAAGGATAAGCCTAAGGTAATGTGGAAACCCGTCCACAAGGATGTGGTAATTGGTAGTGTTAAGGATGGTGATTTTGGTGATCCATCAAACCGTTCTTGTTAAATTTTCAAAAAATGCATGAAATAATAAGTCGTGAGGATGATAATAAAAATACGGTGCTTTTATATTAGTGGTTTTTTAAAAATTCATGTGAAATTTTGGGAGTGTATAAATTTTGGTGGTGTTTTTTAGGAAAATTAAGTTATTAATTTTGTTTGGAACGGTATTACTCTTGGTTTTTTAGTGTTTTTGGATGCAGGAATGGAATGAAAAAAGTTGGAAAGGGATAAGGTAAAGAGGTCTCGTGCCAGTGCCCAGCACGGCTCGTGCTAGAACTCAGCATGGATCGGGCCAAAAAACACGGGTCGTGCCAATGTTTGTGAGCACGAGGCTGACTGGGCAACACAAGGTCACCAAACATGCACCGGTACAAGCTAGCGATGTGGCATGGATGCCACGTGTTGGCACGGATCAAACCTATGGATCCATGTTGCCTACCCCTCTAGCCTAATCAAAACTCATCCTAAACTCCATAACCCCCCACTCATGCCAACCCTCCTCGCTTCATCGCCATTTTCTTTCTTCCTCTCAACTTAGGATATACTCTCTCTCACACTCTTTTGGCCATAACTTCCTTAATTTTCATTCGAGTCACCTCCATTTAGTACCAAAATCTTCATTTTTCTGAGTCCTATCTAACCCATTAAAATTCAACCTCGGAAAATTCATAGTTTTTCCCAGAAAATTCAGAAGACCAGTTAGGCCTTTGATTGAGTTTCCTCCCAAAAACTCAATTGTAGGTCCATTCCAAGTGTTAGAGTTACTTCGATTTGGTCTAGGAGGAGTCTCACACATTCCTTGAGCCAAGATTTAATCACACTCGCTATTTGAGGTACATGGCCGAGTTCTTTTGCTTATTTGGAGAAGTTAGAGTTTTGAATTTTTTGTCGTGGTTGGTTATTTGCATGCTTAAAGTCTTAGGTGGTTAGTGTGGTTGATAGAACTATTTTGGGAGACATTATTTTGTGTGGGGGTGTTTGGTAAAAGTTTTGCTATATTTTTTCTGTTGTAAGTTGGTATATTCTCTGTATCCATCATGTATCGTAGACAGAGAGGGGAACTTAGTGTACTCTTTATGGGGTTGAGCTCCCTTACTTCGGAACAATGGGAAAGGTGGGGATTTCTAGTAGGGCATCTTATTCAAGCGACTAAGTTTGTAGACGAAGAGACCCTTAAGGATCTCAAACTCTACAAACCCATCAGGGTCCTACTAGGGAGGATTGGTATGAAGAAGTTCACTGTAGTGTCGGCTCCCCACCTACCACTAGGTATACCCTAGAATTTATGTCTACTTTCATAAAGGATAACAACAGATGGATGGGGAGATCGTGAGATTTCACTTGGAGGATGTGCCTGTGGCCTGACTTATGCTTAGCTGGCAGACATCTTAAAATGGAAGCTGCAGAGAGATGTGAAGGGGAGGGGGAGAGGTTCATACTGGAGGAAAATGAGGTTGTTTTCTGGTTGTACAAGGGAAATAAATTCATGAGATTACCCAAGCGTGCGAGGATCACTTTGAGCAAGAAGTTCAAGCTGCGGATCTCATCATCGAGCCAGATGTGGATTCACAGGTGGTATTGGGAGAGCATTACCTGAGATGAGGATAATACACAGGAGGAAGGTGATCAGGAGTAGGTCCCAGTGCATCCCACATAGTTCATTCCCATTGAGCATCAGATCGTCCAACGACAACCAGCATTCCCTCAGTTATGCCACTCCCAGCTTTTGAGCAACCATTAGCGCCACCGCCTACTTTCGATCAGGCATTTGGAGGACCACCCCCTCATCAAAGACCATTTATCATTCATGAGGATCCATATCATTTTTTAGGGCATGGTGATACAAGTTCTCATAGGCACAACATCTCCTCTCACTTCGATGACTTTGCACAATTTAGCAGTCGTAGGCCCCCATCTAGCCCAAGCCCTTAGCCCGCGCCTAGACCAAGCCCTGAGCCCCCGCCTAGCCTAGACCCTGAGCCCCACAGGCATAATGGTTCGGGCCATTCTCAGCAGGAGGGTCACCCTTTACATCACCTCAAGTTTAGGCCCTCCGAGGGCATGAGTCATCTGGTTTTGAGTTAGCTTTTTCTCACCCCATGTGGACTCATCAGTCGTATGGGCTAGACTGGGAATAGTCTCTGGGGAATTCCATTTTTGGGGTCAGGCATGATTTTCACAAGATTGGAACGCAGCTAGATCACCACGAGTGAGATACATCGGAGAGATTTAATAGGGTCGATGGTCAGCTGCACCACCTATGGGATAATATGGGGGAGTTGCAAGATGGCATCAGGGAGATCAATGACATGATGAGGACATCAGGCATCATAGAGAGCTACTACCATACAGATCCAAGTGGGAAGGGGTACGAGGCCAAATGTTGGAGGCGACATTGAACATCTCTCGATGATTCCAAATTTTCTCTTGGTTATATGCATTGGGAAAAATGAATAAATTAAGTGTGGGAGAGGAGTTGGAACACCTCTACGGTAGTATCTCCTGTGCTTATGTTCTAGCTTATGATTACTATTGGAATGACTATTTGGATGACTATTTTTCCCTTTGGTACTTTCCCCCATTTGGATTTTCAATCTTTCAATTGTAGTTTTTTTAGGGATGATTTTTTGGAACTCTTGGTGGTGTAAATTTTTTCTCTTTTTTATGATCTTTTGCAGTATGAAGCTCAACTTTGAGGTATTTTGTGCAACACAAAATATTTTGCGCAACACAAAATATTTTGCAAAATTTGAAAAAGGAAAAAAAAATATATATATATACATATACCCGGCTAAATTAGAAACTTGAATGGGCAACTTATGCAAAAATAGGAAGAAAGCTCGGATAGGTTGTAAGGCCTAGGTAAATATGAGAGGGTAGGCCCAGCTACGTTGGAAAACCTAGGCAAAAATGAGAGGTCGTGTGGACAAAGGTGAGATGGTAAACTCAACATGTGTGAATGATAGGATGAAAATCCAAAGGGTACCTAAGCAAAATGAGAGAAATTGAGAGAAAACAGAAACTAAGTTGAGGATAATTCGGCATCATCCTTGGTTGTAGCTAAGTTGAGAATATCGAGTTATCTTTAGTTACAACCAAGTTGAGGATATTTTGGATTATCCTTGGTGGTTTTTTCGCCAACAACTTTTTGATTGCTTTTGGCAGACTATTCGGTGGAGTAATATAGTTCAACACTTATCCTTTTTGCTTACCTTTTTCTTTACAATATTCCGGGTGTTTAGGTTACTTTAGCATCTTCAGAGAGTGTGAGAGTTGTGAGATTCTTACTTATTTGGGGGAACTAGAGTAGCTTGGGAATAAGTTGAATGCATTAGCTAACTTCTATTTGCATGCTACATTTCACTTAGATCTTTTCTCTTTTTTTACTGGAGGACGAGTAAAGATTTAAGTGTGGAGGGATTGATGTGAACCATTATGCTTACGTTAGCCGATGCATTTGACACATTTATTATAATCTTTTGTTTGGTTGATTGCTAGTTTTAGTTAGGTTTACACGACAAAGGGTTTAGATGGCCACTTTTGGCTTTCTTGTCTAAATCCCGAGTTTTGTAAACTTAATTGAAGCTAATGGACACTTTGTATTCATGGGCACCTAGATCTTCCTTTTTGATCTTATTAGTAGGTTGCTCGTGAGAACTGTTTATCATATTTTTTTAGAAGGTCATCCATGAGAATGGTAGAAGATATTTGAAAGTCATTCGCAAGATGATAGAAGATATTGAAGGATATTCACAAGGATGTAGTATATTGAAGGCCATTGACACCAAAGCGTGGTAGTAGATGGAATTGAGCCCAAAAAGGCGGATTCAAAGTTCAAGAAGGTCGAAAAAGAAGCGAATGAAGCATTGTTTGGGAGGTCGTCGTTGTACCTCTCAAAATTACAATTTATAAGCCCTAATTACTTCCTAACTATAGCTATGTAGATAATGGCAAGTCGGGGTCATCCGCGAAGAAGATGGATTTTCCGAAGGGTTTACACATATAAGGGTAAATACTAGACTAGATAGAGATAAAAGGGGGGGGGGGGGGGGGTTGGTTGGTTTTATAATTTAAAAATTGAAATAAAA
>JAULKM010115341.1:0-19907 GCA_032355605.1 Rubia tinctorum | reverse complement strand
ACGGCCCTTGCCTCATGATCAGAAACACCAACAAAAGGGGGAATAAACCAGTACTGACTTTCTACGACATATCCAATAACCGACATCACTCTAGGGTGTCGCCGGAAATATGGCACGACGTCTTCTACGGGGCTCAAGGACACTGGTTACTACTAATGGATTCCAGAAATGGACGAAATTGTTGCATTCTTAATTCTATAACAATGGAGAAACAGCAACTCCCGCCGATGGAAGATGACGAGCGTTTGTATTACCCTTACGATATTCGTCTGCTTTTACATGATCGCACTGTGATCATCATGGTCTCCCACACCAAAATTCTGTCGTGCCAAATTGGCGCCGATGAGTTCACCCGACATGTCCTGGACGATGTGGATGATGGTTACAGTCCCTGTGATGCCATAATATTCCAAGACAAAATGTATTACATTGCTTGTAACTCGTACGATCTGCTCTGCTCACAAGTGTCGGATGACCTGCAATTCAGTAAAGTGATACCCGGGGAAAAGCTCAAAGATTTACTTGTTTTTGGCGGTTATGTGTTCAATTATCTGATTCAATCCGGCGATCAGCTCTTGTTCCTCGACACAAACAGCGTTGGCATGGGAGCGGTGGAATTTCGAGTCTTTCGAGCAGATTTCAGAGAGAAAGGGTGGGAAACACTGTACAGTATTGGAGACTATCGAGCCATTTTTGTTGATGAATATGGAGGATTTTCAGCGGCTATACCAACTGGATGTGTTGGAATCAAAGGAAATTGCATCTACTATAGCTATACCGATGAGGGTCCTGGCAATGACAATACTACGCTGCATGCTTATGACTTGACTGATCAAACTGATATGATTTTGCCTTCTTACCCTTTCAAAATTCACGGCTATGTTCCCATTTCGCGGTGGCTACACATCTGCAATCCATCAGAGTCAGAAATCCATACCCAAATGATTTGAATCCTTTTTTAGCGTTCCTTGTAATCAATTGTATTCTTCTCAATTTGTTGGTGTTTGTTAATGATGTTGGCCTATCTTCGTCAAGGTGATAAGCAAGAGGTTTAATAAATAGCAAGCGAGATTGTTATACTCCCTCTGTCCCACCTCAAATTGCACAACAATCATTCTCACGTTGTTCAAGAATTTTTTTCACCGTTAATATGTTTAACTACGTATAAAAACGACAAATAAAGAGTTGATATATAGAAACTACTTTGTTACGACGATAAAATGCAAATCTAACCCTATTATTTTTTTAAAGTATCAATGTAACCCGGTATAATTTAAAAGTGCAATTTGAACCCTAACTTTTGCATCAAATGTGCCGATATAACCTTTTGACACTATTCCGACGCTGACTCAGTATTTCCAGCATCGACCAAATCAAAAAAGACTAAAATACCCTGACTTAGAATCTGAAAATTTTAGTGACCAATTTACCCTAACTGACTTGGCTCATTCCTTGAATCACCGCCACCGCAGCTCCGCCGACGGCGGGGCGGCCGGAAATCTGGATTCTCGCCGACGAACTTCCTCCCCACAACCCCTAGCTTCCTGCACCAGCAAACTTCCTCCCCACAGACCCGCCCTCCGCCGTTCCGCCATCAGAATCTGGATTTCCCCATGTTGAATGCTCACCTGAATCTGAATTTCCCCCTAAAAGTGCCACCTCCCCCGCTCCGCCTGACACCACACGATTCACCACACCACCGCCGCTCCTCCACTCCGCCTGCCCTACTCGATTCACCACATATTTCAATCCTCTGCTCCGCCAACCCTACTCGATTCACCCTGCCCGATTCAACACACCACTGGTGCCGGTGCGAGCCTCCACTGGTGGCGCAATCACCATCTTCAACCTCTACAACCCTACCCGATTAATCCCCTCGTTGAACGGGTCCGGGTTCAGCTAGAACATCTGCGACCCGAGATCCAAAAACTGTAATGGTGGAGACGTCAGCGAATTCCACCCCACCGGCAAACTGTGATGGTGGGATTCTGCGCATTTGAAGAAGAGAGGGATTGTGGGATTCTGCGCATCAAAGAGAAAAAGATAGGGATTTTCAAAGGCAACACTGCCTTTTCCATTTTTATGATTTTTTAAATAGGGGCATAATAGTCTATTCACATAATATCGGGCAAATTCATGTTCTTAGGGTTGGATTGGCACTTTTGAACAAATAATAGGGTTAGAATTGCACTTTTAGATTTTACAATGACACTTTCAACCAAAACATGGGGTTATTTTAGCACTTAACTCATTTAACTATATCACATACGATGCTATTATTACTTATAAATCTATTCAAATATGCGGTCAAACTTTGATAGAGATAAGTGTCCAAAAAACAAGTGTGCAATTTGAGGTGAGACGGAATGAGTATGAAAGAATCCTTGTTCTTGATTATCATTTTATTGTATACTAGCAAGTGTACATATCAAATCGGAAATGGAGCAAGCAAGAAAGTGGGAAAATAATAGCGAAAGATGCATCAAACAGGCCGTTAAGACATCCAACTTGATTGTACAGAATGAGCAATGACATGTTTAATTCACATTCCCTATCTAACTTGTGTATCTCCGGATCCCTTCTCAATTCCTAAAGTTCTTCCTTTACAGAGAGTATCTTAGAAAGCTAGCCTGTTTTTGCTTTCACCAATCCTCCATCAAACAAGACATTGATTGATTGCGGCTCCATCCAAGGCATAGTAGAGAAGATCAACGCCGACCAAAATGAAACCAAAACAAACAGATTAGCAAGTGGAAAAGGCAGAGATAGCGGGTGCTTCATCCGTACATATTCAGCACGAACTTCAATCCTACCGAGATTTTGCCCATAAGAGAATGATCATCTGACGAGGAGGTATTCCCTTTCGATCCAAGTAAAAAGTGGACATTCCTTTCATGCTGGAACTAGAACTCATTTTTTATCAAGGCCGCTGCTCTTCTGGCTACCAAAGAAAACAAGATCATTTCTGAAATTATCATCTGCATTCCGATTCTTGGATCTCCTAGTCTTCTAAATCCGATGAGCTCTCATATCATTGTCGAAGGGCAAGCTGGATCATACATATAAATGACATGCGTCATAAGCATGCCCACATGTTAGGACAACCACCACAACAAGCTTGTATCTGGGAATAACTTTCTGACTACCGCATAAAGATCTCAGTGGTCAAAGTTTTGCACAGAGGCCACAAGATTGGAGTCAAGTTGCCAACCGGAATTTCTACTAGATCTGGTAAATTTACCGAGTAAAACCCTAGGTTTCACTGTAAATTGTTATGAATTTCTACTTTTTGGGATTAAGATAACATTAGCATCAGTAAAAGAAAACAAACCTGAATACTTAACAAAGTGCCAATATAACTCTCGGGTGGCTCTTCCGGCGTTAAACTTGACACTCCGATCGTTAACCGTAAGTGAAATGATGGAAATGCCCCTTGGGTCAAAAGCTGAATTGTGTGGACAATTATACCCATATACTATGTTGTCGCCGCTCTCTCCCACCACCGATTCATACACCACCACCACCGCCAGAAATCTCGCCCTACCTAATTCACCACCACCGCGAAACCCTAGCCCTACTGCTCTGCCCAACGCCACCACCTCGTTCAAACCAATTTACCACACCACCACCGGTATAATAAGCAATAATTAGCGCTTTCCTTAGCCTGATTCACCCATCACCACCGCAGCCCGATTCACCAAACTCAACACCGTGGACTATACGCAATTGCCACCTCGGCCCGAATTCACCTAACCAAGGCGGCGTCCCAACCTAACCACCGTCGACCCAGCCCCACCCCCGCCCAAACACCGCCAATTCCCAATCCCAACCATGTTGCAATCATCACCACAACGTTGTCCCAACCCAGCAAACATTGTTCCAGCCCTGACAACGCACATCGCCACCTTGACTCCACCTCGAGGTTATGTGCGGGAATAGAAAATGAATCGGGCATGGCCGCTGGTTAAGAAGAAGAAGAATAAGAAGAAGAAAGAGAAGTGGAAGAAGAAAATTATGGTTTATGGGGTATAATAGTCATTTTTTCCTTTTTAAAAATAATAATATTTTCAAAGCGATAAAAGAGTCTATTCAAATAATTCCAACTAAAATTTGTCGAAATAGTTATTTTGCACTTTCACTGATTATCTAGGGTTATACTAATGATTTCAAACATTGGAGTGTTATATTGGCACTTATGTCAATTATATAGCGCTATAACCACATTTTCTCAATAAATTATCATTTATCTATAATGAACATATCTTAGTTATAAGAGTCCATCTCTTGAAAACTGTCTTTCAATAAGTCATGGAAAGACCAAGGTTTAAAGTGCAAATTAGAAGAAATGAAGATAAAAATTTTGGGTTGCATGAATCAGAAAATAAATTTTATAACTATTACACGTTGCATAATAAATTATTAATATTGCAACTTAAACCTTTTATATTTTATTATTCTAATTAAACTCCGTCTTTCCATAAACCTATGGAAAGACGGTATTTCCCAACACTTTGTCCAGTTATAATATTTTTATGTTGTTTTAAAAAAATTAATATAAATATTTATGATAATTAAGTGGATTTACTCTCTAAATTGTCCGGTCCTTGTATTGCTTTAGTCTTTTTCGCTTCATACCTGTCCACGCAGACTTCGAGCATTTACTCTCTAATTTGTTTGGATTTGTTCTTGCTCTTGAAATTGTATGTGGGATAGATACAAATATAACCATATATACTTGAGTAAATGCAAATATAACCCTCGGGTAAATAAAACTAAAAAAACAACCCTAACTAGTTGATGAAAGTGCAAATATAACCCTTTGGTGAGAAATTCGGCGTTGACCCCCATGCCCTCAGACCAAAAGTTGAATTTGGGTAGAAAATTATACCTTCACCCGCCGTCGGACCACCGCTAGCCGTCGCCGTAGGGTTATATCAGAACATTATGAAATTTGATATGGTTATATCAGCACATTCCTAAAACTTATAGAGGTGTAGCAACACAATCGCAACAGGTGAAGGGTTATATCAGCACATGCTATAGAATATAGGGGTTTTGATGATGTTTTGTTTATTTTGTTGTGTTTAGTTTGGATTGATGGTGGGATGAACTTTGGTGTTGTGTGTGATTATTTTGTTGTGTTCTTCGATCTAGGGTTTTTAATATTGATGAGTTTTGAAATGAGGCTACGATATGTGATAATGGTGTTTAATATAAATGACAGTGTTATGATGTCGAATTTTATGGTGTATAAGATATTGTTATAATGTGGTATGGTGCATATGGTGATGTGGTCGCCTGTTAAAGTCAGCCGAGTACCACTCACTTAACTTTTATAATAGGTTACAACCTTAACTTTTTTACGAATATGCTGATATAACCATATAAGTTTTAGAAATGTACTGATTTAACCCTATCAATTTTCATAATGTGCTGATATAACCCTATCTGTTAAGGCGACGATTCAGCGATGGTCCGGCGAACTATAAGGGTAAATTTGTCAACTCATTTTTAACACTAAGGGTATTTTGGATATTTTACATACAGTCAACGCCAGAAAATGGAAGTCAATGTCGGAAATGGGGCCTGAGAGATATATTGGCACATACAGTAACTAGTTAGAATTATATTTGCACTAAAACTTATCTGAGAGTTATATTGGTATTTAGTCAAGTAGGTATGGTTATATTGGGATAGAGAGAAGTGCGTATATAACGCTACATAATTCACTAAAGTGCACATATAACCCTGTGATAATCGAAAGTGCAAATATAACCATATATAATTAGTGTATATGCAAATATAACCTTTTCCGGCTGATTCAGCCCGGAATTGAGTGAAAGGTCAATTGAACTCCACTCAGGAAAAAAATGGGAAAATGCATTTACAAACTGACCTCTTATATTCACTAACCCTAATTACTTCTTTTCTATTGGCATATATTTCTCCGTGTATTCCAGGGCACAAACACAACTTGGGCAAGTGAATAATCACCAAGCGACCATGGCGCCGTTCGGAGGAGCCGTAGGACCGCGACTAGAGCGGTGGAGGCGCTATGCGGATTTGTTGGACCGCAGCTTTCTCCTTGGGGCCGGAAGTGGCGTGGCGGAGGCGCTGTTCGGAGGACCGCGACCCGGACGGAGGAGGCGCCATGTGGATCAACAGGACCACAGCTTTCTCCTTGACTCTGGAAGTGGCGCGACGACGCGACGGGTTGAGGTGGCAAGGTGGACTACGGCTTGGAGGGACGGGGGAGGAGGTTTGGGGCCGGATCTGCTGGACCGCAGCTTTTGCCTTGGGGTCGTCGGTGACGCAGCTAACTTATGTGGCATCTGGATGGCGAGATGGCGGAGTTGGGTGGTGGATTGATGGTGGGATGACGGGGCTGGGTGGTGAGGCAAAGGGCAATTTTGTCTTTCAAATTTTATATTAGGCTGAAAGGGCATTTTGATCATTTTCAGTCGATGAATTGCCGAAAATGATCATTCAATGTCGGAATATAGGTTTTAGAGTTATATTTGCACTTATATAAAATAATTAAGAGTTATTTTTGCATTAAAATTTATTTAAGGGTCATATTTGCATTTTCTCAATTATATAGGGTTATATTTTTATATTTTCCATTGGTATACATCCCAAACCTTTTAAATTCTTTTGCAAAATAACCGTTCCTCTATTTATCCCTACCCAGATCTCATTCCCCACGCCCGCCGACCAGATCTCATTCCCCACGCCCAATCAATTCAATCACTACCGGCATCAGCATGGGAAACGGAAAGGCAGCCGGCAACAGCAGCATGGGCAAGGGTAAGGGAATGGCAAAATTCGTTTCAACCGTTCCGGTGGCCATGGTAAACAAAAAAGGGAACAGAAACTACGATGATCACGCGAGTGCTGAAGCAATATGCCCTCATTGCGAGCGTCAGATGCTGGGCAACAGGGAGTTCAACAATGATCACCTCACCGAATGCGTATGCTAATAATTTTTTTATTTTTCATTCAATGTCTGAAATCATGCAATTGTTTAGTGTTTTCATGACAATTGTTGGCTGTTCACAAAATCTAAAAAAAGAAATCAGGCTGGCGTAGGTTGACTAGGGGGTTTGGGGGTTTATATTATAGAACTATGCCTGAACAGCACCTGCAATTTTTTTTAAAAAAAAAGTCTTATCAGCAATCGTCGTTTCAGGAGAAACAATTTATTATCTGGAGGCAGAAATATGGAGGTGTTCAAAGTGGACCAAAGCAGCAGAAGAAATAGAATGGAGGGGGAAATTCTTAAAAGCTCTACGAGGACTACATCTTTGTCTTTCCATCATTGGTGAGTACTACTAGTATATGATAGTATGCGATGCACTTTAGGTAACCTTGCATGGTTTGTTCTTTTGTTCAGTACCTGACAAAAACATGATTCTCAGCACTTTAATTGACCATGATGGTAGTAGTTAAACCAACAAAGGAAATGCTTGTTCTCGCGGGTATATGAACAGTAAGTAACCCTACCATTAGAAGCTATTCCAAATGAAGAATGTGTGGCTGCTGAGTATAGTTGAAAGCCCCCATCCCACCAGATGCTGGACATCCTGAATCTAATAGATAGATCTCTGAGAGTGAGAAATTCCACCTGAGCCGGTTGAAGCCAATGCTTCATCTGCTGTTGCACCAGTGCAGAAAGAAGAGATTTCCCTTCTGAACTATGTGCCAGTTCAGTAGTATCCAAGAGTTAGCGCAAGAGCCAGCTGTTGGTCCATAATTACACAACCCCTTTCAAAGTCATTCTTTACATCCTTTGCATCAGTATACAATGTTATGACAACTGAACTGAGAGCATTCAGAATGATTACCTTCTTCAATATCTCCCTGTGATCTAGCATCCCGTTGAACCTCAAGTTCAAATGATCCCAATGTAAATGCATCGCATCAGCTTTTCTCTCAAATCCAGGAAACTGCGTATAGTTCAAGAAAGAAGACAGGAGGCGAGCCTTAGCTTCTACTCCAGTTTCCAGACCAATGGATCCCACAAGTGCTGCTTCCATAATCTTCATCCATTTTTTCTATTTCTGCAGCCTACTCACCAACCTTGCAACAAAGTTCATCATACCTACTCTCAGTCTGTACAGAATTGAATCGATCACAACTTGACTTGGTCATTAGTCTTTGGGAAAGGGATAGAACGTCGGGGGTGAGGTTATTCACAGCCAACTGAAGAACTTGCGCCCAACCATGAACTGGCTAGTAGTTGGGTAATTTAACGGTAGTGTCCTCTAGGAATATGTTTGGAGGGCTGAGGGATCAAGATCATCCACCCATTGAAAAACTTCCCTGCCTATCTCGCTGCACTGTGACTTGTGTAGGTTCAGGAACTATTGCCATTGGAACACCCGCAAGGATAACGGCAGATGTAAGAGATGAGGATTCTCATGCCGCAGTAGGCCGTGTCCAAGCACCAATTTCAGGAATCGAACTGCTTCTCAAGGCATAGAGTATCCTTCCAAGCTGCTCAATCCAACTTGTTGGATCTTGGGCTTTCTCCATTACTTCAGATGACACGTGTATTGTTTCAGAGTTACCAGATGCATCAGCAACGATAGACTTAGCCAACGTCTCGTGGGCTTTCTCCATTACTCTGAATGCAAGTGATAAAAAAAAAGTTTCAAGGTTCAGAAAATGCCCAAACATGTAAAGCTGAAAAGTAGACAAAGCGAGAAGTTTCACAAACCTCAAGAGAAGATTCAACAGCAGGTAAGACAAGGATTCTTCTGCCTCAGTAAGCAGCGTCCAAGCATTAATTTCAGGAATCGAACTGCTTTTCAAGGCATAGAGTGCCCTTCCATGCTGCTACAAGAACCAAACATCCTCAAGCATAGAGCCACATTCAGAAGTCCCGTCACCAGGCCCAAAAAATCCAGGTACCCACATTAAAGGAGGGCGGTGTGTAAAGGAGGGTAAAAGTTTCAAAGTGCTTCAGCAGAGCATTAGCGGTTTACTTGGGGGGGAAATCATGATGGAGAATAGAAGGGCATATAAGAGTAATTTCAAAGCAATTAGCATGACTCATTTTAGCTTGAACAAAATTTTAAAGATCAGTAAGACAAGATCAGTAAGATATAAATGACTAGATTAGTAAGATACAAGAACTACACATCCTCAAGCATATATAGCCACATTCAGAAGTCCCGTCACCAGGCCCAAAAAATCCAGGTACCCACATTAAGGCAACCAATTCTTCCGGACCGGGTCACGGGCCGCATTTTCAACTAACCATATATGCGGCTATCCGGATGTGCGAACACCCCTTATTCCCACCACTGCATGAAAGCAAACAATTACCATATCTTCCACTGCAACATACTTGGCTCCAATGGCAACATACAAGAGAGAGAGCAATATAGATTTCATAATTTGTAAAAAAACTATTTAATCTAGTACAAATTTAGACTAATCAATTAAGCATTTTAAAGTACAGTTTAATGTACAGCACTAATGGGAAAAATTATCATAAAAAAGGTAAAAAGATGCAATTTCTTTTTTCTCTTCTCTTTTCAGCATTATGTTGGTTTGGTCCATTTTAAGACAGTTTTAATCATGTTCCAAATTAAATCAATCAAGAACTTGCAAAAAGCCAAGAAAAAACTAGAAAGTTTTGTATGTGGGGGGATAGTGTATGTGCGGGTAAGGGGCTAATCTTATTAGGACAAGTGTTACATGAAATTAGGTGAACATGTTCAAGATAATATTGTAAAGGTTAACCTGAAAAAACAATCCAGCGCAGACAAAACAAACAAAAAATTGAAAAAAACCAAAACTAAATCACTGCAAGTTCAATCCAAAACCAGGTCACAATTGTGGAACCAAAATACAGGCACACAAAGCCGAATATTATAAATCCTACGGGCAAACAAATATTTAACTATGCAACCTTATCAAATGACTAGCCAGCAACAACAAATAAAACTTTAACTAAGTACTCAAGGAACACCCTACAAGTACACTTCTAGTGAGCAGACATCTTTATATGATAGCTCATGACCAACAACTTAATGGCACAATTACCTCACAAAAGAAAAAAATTCATAAACACTTCAATTCTGTTATTGATGGAGAGATAAAACACAGAAAATGCAAGGCGAACCTTTCGAGGCAGTGATGAGGAACCAACCCTGTGTGTGAAGGGACAATAGAAAAATCAACATCGGCACTTTAAAGGATCTAATCTGTGTTCGGGCTTAACAAGTATGCCAATTGGGGGGAAATTTCCGTGTCCAAAGGTAAGATGTGAGGCCTAAAATGAATGACCATTACCATCTCCCTTTTCCTTGTGCTGAATTATAGAGAAGGGAAAGGACAAAAGTTATACCAAGAGCAGAACATGTAACAAAAGTGCTGATGTAGCAGAAACACCAAAGAGATAGAAGAACTGAGAAGTAAGAAAGGTGGTCGATTTATTCTGAAGTAAATCAGCAAAAGACAGCTAGAACTGTTGGTCACCAGCAACGAGCAAATAACAGGTTCAATTATGAAAATTATCCTTTTGCATGTAGCATAAATTGCATAACCGTGGGGAAAAAATCAGTAAGATAGACTAACCTAGCATGAACAAAAACCATACTCCCACCAAATTCCCCATTTTGCACAAAATACTGACAATTTTCTTCATGTCTAATATAGGCTAAAATATACTTCAATTTCTAACTCACAAGAAGTGAACTTATAAACAAACAACATGAGAGCAAGATATTTGTACACTTTAAAACTTTGTGGTGGCCACTAAACAGGGAAAGAGAGAGATATTGAAACGGCTATTCTCATGGGAGAGAAAATGGTACATACAAACTATTAGTGAATTAAATTCCTTACGCTGCAATGTTTAGTCAGCTTTAAGGAGCCCATCTACCACGGCTTCTTCATATTACAACTCCCACACCATCATCCGGCTATCTTAGGTGAATCCTTGAAATTCAACTTCATTTTCATGGCATCCACCAACAATTTAGCCCTTGGCTCAGGAAATATTCCTGTCAACTTCATTTCCTGATAATAGTTCAGGGCGTCCTCCAGCTTTCCCTTGTCAAATAAGCCATGAACAATTATAGCGTAGGACAGCTAACATAAGACGGGATAATCTTCGAACTGAATAATTGGTTACTGCAAAGTAGTCCGACTCTAAGAGGAAAACTCCTTTCCAATGCGTGGATTTTGGCAAGCATCTTTCTTTGATGTACTCTTATCTAGTTCCGGGCTGTGTTCTGGTAATAAAGAATATTAAGGCAATTAACAGCATTCACAAAAGGTACTCAAACTATTAGCAGTAATTGCATCACAAACAAGCCATACATGAAAAGAAAATCTGCTTCTACAATCCAAGAGTACCAGTAATACCTAAGTAACAAATATATACCGTGCATTCATTCTATCAACAAGTGTTCAATCCTCACATGTAATACTCATTCCTCAGTCAACTTTTTCCCAGGAAACAAAGTTCTGATATTTTCCAACAAATTCACCCCCAAATTAATTCTAGGAACAGAGTTCTATCACTCCCGAGACAAACTTTCACGGGACAATTCAGTGAGGAAACAAAACAAACTTTTACAGGACAATTTAATAGAAAAACAAGACAAACTTTCATGGGCTTCTATCATTACTGCATTACTGTAAGCCAGAAGAATTGTTTTAGTCTAATCTATCACTAAAATAGGCATAGAAATTGTGCTCAAGTTGTCAGAAGAAAATGTCCTACCACGACAATGCGAGAAACAACAGATCCGGCAGTTTCGCTGGCGTCTTGAACAAAACCAGAGAATGGTGGTGCTTCCGTAAGGGTCAGCTTCAACAGATCTGCAAGTTGGCTGCTCAACATTGTCCCAGTCGGTGCCTCCGGTGGCCAGTCCTCACTCCGGTGTTGATAGGGTCTCCAGTGAACGGTCTAATGCATAAAAATCACTCTGCCTGCCTGCGCGTGTACAAATTTCAATAAAGATTAAAACTTTATAATGTTTAAACTCGAAAGCAGGCATAGTTCATACAGAAAGCATCGAAAGCTCCATCTAGGGGTTCTGTTCATGTGAAAATAACTCAAATCAACACAAATTCTATACGGATATGGATTATAATCGATACGGTCATCATTTGAAGAATCCGATGCATCGTGTCAGTGCAGATTTCAATAAAGACTAAAACTTTACCTTGTAGAGAAGAAAGCAGCCGACTTCAGACACAAAAGCTTCGGTCAAAATCACCCAGAAATGATGGTAGATCCACTAATTGACATGAACATCGAAACTCTACATTCCTGACATTCCAGACAGATTCAGATCGAGCCGATTATGACAGAAACGGTCGAACAATATCAACAACCTCTAACTGTACATCTGTTCGTCAAGCATGAAACAACACACGGATCGGGTCAAGTGTTCTGCTAACAGGGGACAGACACAGGGATCCATTGAATTCAGATGCTCATAAGAAATCCAAGAAGAAAAAGATAAGGCCTAGAGCAACGAGAAGGAGAAGGAGAAGGGTTAAATCTGGTGGCTGCAGAACATGAGATGGGAAGAGGGGCGTTTTGGACTTTGGAGCCCTATAGAATCCTTCCGCAACTAAAAGCGTCAAATGTGAGAGAATCGAGCACCGCCTTTGGGGGAAAAGAATAATAAAAAATATTGAAAATAAATTGTATTAAATAAAATATAATTAAAAAATAGGAATAACAGTGAAGCGTGTTTTGTTAAGAGGTTCATCCTACATTGTCTCCAAATAAGATGGATATAGAGGTAGTTTCAGTGGGATGGGCGGTATGCATATGAAAATGATAACCAACATGAGTAGCGGTCAGACATGGATATTAGTTTACATTTGCCCCATCCTTGCCCATCCCGCTAGATACATGATCATTTAAATACCGATAAAATCAATTAGGCAACTTAGAGTGGGATGGGGGGTATCATAACTTAAGGATATATACCAATATAACCCAATATAATTGTGAAAATATCAATATAACCTTCAATTGTTCGAAGGTAAAAAAAATAACTCTGACTATTTAATGAAAGTGCCAATATAACCCTCGGGTGGCACTTTCGGCATTAACCTTGGCATTCCAATCATTGACCATAATTGAATTGATAAAAATGGCCCTTGGGTCAAAAGCTGAATCGTGTGGACAATTATATCCATACACTTTGCCGCTGCCACTCTCGCCCACCACCAATTCATACACCGCTACCGCCATAAATCTCGCCTTACCTGATTCACCACCACCGCCGAAAATCTCGCCCTACCTGATTCACCACCACCGCAAAAACCTAGCCCCTACCACTCTACCTAACGCCACCACCTCATTCAAACCAATTGATCATACACCAACGGTATAATCTGCAATAATTAGTGCTTTCCTCACCCAGATTCTACCATTGCCACCTCAGTCTGATTCACCCATCGCCACCTCGGCCCGATTCACCAAACCCAACGTCGTGGACTGATACACAATCGCCACCTCGGCCCAAATTCATCTAACCAAAGCAGCGTACTAACTTAACCACCGTCGTCACAGCCCCAGCCCCAGCCCCAGTCCCAGTCCCAGTCCCAACCCCAACCCCGCCAAACTACCGCCAATTCCCAATCCCAACCATGTCGCGATCACCACCATAACGTGGTCTCAAACCGACAACCATTTTCCCAACCCGACGACGCACATTGCCACCTTGACTCCACCTCGAGGTCGTGCGCGGGAATATAAAATCAATTGGGATTGGCGACTGTTAAGAATAAAAGTGGAAGAAGAAATTATTGTTTACGGGGCATAATATTCATTTCACCCTTTTTAAATAGAATATTTTTCAGGCCGGTAAAAGAGTCATTTCATATAATTCCAACTAAAATTTTCATAAATGGTTAGTTTTGTTTGGGCCTTGTATAGCGGAATTACTCTCTAAATTGTATGGTCCTTGTATTGCTTTTTTCCTTTTCGCTTCATACATGTCTATCAAGTAGGACTGGTCCAAACCCATTTGAGGCCCGGAGTGAAAGAAAAAATTGGGTCCTTTTAATATAATTTTTTTCAAACTTATTTTGTATTTTAATTATTTAAAATATTTTTCAATATATAAATTTATTTCGCCTCTGGAATGATAAAATTGGTTGAAAAAATGTGCGACTTATATTGAAGCGAAGGAACTATATAAACTAGGATGAGTACACACATAAAAGTTTTCGAATAGATCCAGGATCAGATCGATACTATATATATATAAGTCACTTATTTAATAGTAAATAAACAAGAATGGATTTTTTGTTCAATTAATAAAATAGTATAAATAATCATGTAATAAAATTTATTCTGTGACTAGATCAAATAAACATAACTAACATAATATATATTTTTCTAAAAGCCTCATATTAGACTACTAACGGTTAGACCAAATCATGAAAAGCCTTGTGTTTAGTAATTGTTATGGTCAAATTATAATTATTAATAGGTTGCAATACATTTTTAAAGTTTTTCAAAGTTATAGTAACTTCATTCACAAATAAAAATAAATATCAAATTACTCTTTTTGTTAAATTAGTTATGCCAATGATATTCTCAGAGAATTTTCATAGTGAAACATCATAGTGATGTGACATTATTGAAAATACTAACATATCCATTGTTAGTTGCACCTTTCAAGAAAGGTGATTCGTGATTTGGTCTTTTCATTAATGTCACATCATTCACTATGATGTTTCACTGTGAAATTTCACTATGAAATTTCATTACTCTAACGGTTAATTAGTCTAAAAAAATTATATTAAAAAAATTATTTAAATATTCAATGAATAAAAATAAGAGTAATGGAAGCATCTTGTGCCGAAACTTATGTTTTAAATAAGAGTAATGGAAGCATCTTGAAGGTACCCGATCATCTTTCAACTGCTATCCAATTCTTTCCTCAATTTTCTTCAACTCCTTCTTAACGCTTCTCACCTTCTACGCCGGTGCCCAACATTTGTGATTTCTTAGTTGCCTGCTTCAGGCGCCGCTCTACGTGTCGCCTTCCCGGCCCTCTCCTTCCTTACATGTCGCATTCCCCCTCCTCCACTTCCTCCACGCCTCTCTATTTAAGGTAACTTCATCTTTATCTATACATTCTACGGTTCCGCTTTTTCGTTTATTTTTTCAGAATCATGTACGGGAGAAATGAGGGGCTTTGATTAATTTATCTTTTGTTTATTTGTTTAGTAATTGCCCTTTTCCCTGCTTCCCACTTGTAAAAGCCATTCCAGTTTTTTTTACTTGTGCGCTGTTTTTTTACTTGTATGATAAAATTGAACGATTTTGGTTTTCTAAACTCAAGTTAGGGGCACTCTTCTATGTATTGTGGGTTTCTGTGTATTTTTTGCGCATCCATCTCTCTTGTGCGCCTTTGTGTATGTGTATCTTTCAGCTCTTATGTCTGCTGGGGCTAATGTTAGGAGGATTTCTCCTTTTATTTTATTTTTTGGTGTTTAGGCTTCACCCTTTTATATATCGAGTGTCATGTTTTTTAATGTACATACACATTATTATTTTTGATTTGGTCATTGCTTCTTGTTGGTTGTTTTGCATTTCCATGATTGACCGACCACCTCCAGCTTTCCATGCATTTTAGGTCACCATTTCTGTGTTGTTGAACTCAAAAGTGTGTATTGTAAGTTAGACTGCACACATCATGAAAATCGGAACGAAATCAGGGGGACAAGGTTGTTCTGACATGATGGTATAATGGTCATTTTATTATCTTTAAGGGGAATTAGCTTTTACAACAATATTTCCTGCTTGTTTGTCTCAGATTCGACTTCTAACAAGCATATCAGTGCGTGCATGGTTTTGTATTGTGTGTATCTCTAAGCACTGGCATGGGTGAAGTTGGTTATGGTTCTTCCTCTTTTTTTAAGCTTTACAGGAAAAGAAGCTCTTTCATGGCTGGAAACTTGTCAGATTTTGTATCTTACTGACATTACTTGGCGGATAATAATAGACATATGCATCTGAGTCTCTAAATGAAAGATGTTATAACCTGAAGGCTTCATTATCGTGAAATATTGTGAATTAGTATCTCTACTCTTTTAAGATTCAGATATCTTATGCAATTTGTTTCTTCCTTCCAATGGCCTGCCATGCAGTTGGCACCTCTAAGTTGTCTTTTACTCGTAGAACTACTGCAAGCACCCCTTTACGAGACTCTATGCATTGTCTTAGTACTGCTCCTGTATTGTTTATCCATTACGTGGACTCAATGGAACATTCAAGTGTGAGATGTGGTCAGAAGCTGATGATGTACTTGTAGTGGTTGATGATAGTAATACATTGTACTTTATTAAAGCTAATGGTCAAGAAATCACCAGAATCAGTGTGTTGCATTTAAAAGTTGCAGTGCCTATATTAGATTAGATTTTCCAGAATGATAATGATTCAAAGAAACCTTGCATGTAAGCTTCACTTTTACTTGAGGTTTCTTCTTGTAACTAAGTGCTTTGTCTGTAATTTTCTGATTAGTCTTTTCGTCTGTATCTTAGTGGCTGAAATCTTTTACAGGTGCACCTTTAGCATTTTTACTTCAGATGGTTTGCTCCAAGATATAGAAACTAGTCAGAATCTAAGTACCTCATCTTTGCCTTCTAATCTTTCTCATATTGGAGTGATGCTAAAGAAGCAATTTCCAAAGAATATTTCCTGTATGGATTACCACCTGAAACTTTCTATGTTTTCTTCGGTTGTGATGGTGGATTATCGTTTTCCAAGGCTGAGGATCCAGGTTGGTAAATCTTGGTACTTTTATGGTCCAAGTAAATGTTTCTATACACATATCATGTCAAAATATACACATATCAGGTCAGTCACTTAAAATTCTACGTGCAACTTTTCTCTTGATTGTCTGGTTGGTTCTCGATGATGAAATAACCATTAGAATATTCTCATATGTTATCTTTCATGTTTTTCCGTGGAACACGTAGTTTGGAAGATGAGTGTTGTCTTAGGATGTGCCCGTTTGACATCGTCGACATTTGATTGTTTAGGTTAACATGATGTAAAGCAGCCGACATCCTAATCTTTTCTACAAGAGCCAAGGGATGGTTAATAGAATGGACTAATCTACATATTGAGGAAGCATCATGGGAGGAAAGAAACACCATCCAGGTGCAATTTCCAGACTTCAAATACTAAAGCAAAGTTCATCTCAGAGTTCAATTTTGATTTCAACCAACTTGAGGTCAAGCTGATTCTTCAGAGGGAGGGAATTTTAGAATATTTGGTACAAGAAAAGGGTAGGTAAGTCATTTAGTTAATTGTTAGCCGTTGGGAGTAGAATTGATTGTTGCAACCAATTCTATTAAGCAATTCGGTTATAGAAGAAGAGCAGAAAAGCATCTACCATCAGTATAAAAAGAGAGCTTGAGCATGGAAAAGGGCATCGAGAAAACCGTTGAGAATTTGTTAGCTTTTGTATTCTTCTTTCCCCAGAAAATTCGCTCCAAATATGTACTCTTTCTCTTCGTTTCTCTAGTCTTCTTCATCCTTAATCCCAATTGTTTCTATTTTACCCCTATAAAATACTTAAATAACGACACATTTACTCTCTAAGTTGTTTGGGTCTGCTCTTGCTCCTATTCCAAGCTCTTGTGTATTCCACTTTATACCTGTCCACGCGCGCCTGATGGTAGTCCTAGACGACACGATTTATCCCAACAAAGATGACACATGATGAACTGCGGGCAAAAAAAAGAATAAGTTGATGAAAATGATTCACTTATTATCATGAAATGAAGTTTGATAATATTAAAAAGATAAACAAAATGGAAAGTGTATCAAACTTAAAAATATATTGTAAAAAATAAGTAATATGAAAGAATTTCCCTAACAAATGAAAATTGAGAATTATACAAAAAGAATGTGCATCCTCATAAATATGGTATGATTAATTACTCATTAATTGAAAAACATTGAACCAGGGGAAGAACATTATAAACGGGGAAGATATTTGCATTGTAAATTGGGGATTGACTTTACAAAATATTATTTTTTCAATTGATTTTAGAAAGTGATGTAGAATTATGTATGAATGTCATGTGACAAAAATGACCTCCTTTAAATGTATTATAGATATAACTTATTTTGATTACAATAGTTTATTTAGATTCTCACTGCACGTATTTTCATAGTGACTCATTTCTTATTCTTCCCGGCCCCTTGGTGCGCGTTAGTACGTGTTATTGAAATATTATTTTACAGAACATTTATTTATAACATTTGATATTAAATAGCATTACAAAATGTGGTACAATTTAGCTTGCTTGGTTTAAATTTCACCTTAGAGGCTACTGAGTGAAATATTTTCGCCGTTAGAAGTGAGGAAAAATAAGTACAAATTGTTTATTGATATGGTATCATTATCTGCTAAGAAGAATACACTAGTAGCAAGTACAAATGGTTTCATACGACATCTAACCACGATGACTCTTTTTCGCATGTTGTTGCTGATGCAGCATCCATATCAATCCAAGCATCAAACTTTTCTTTAGTGTTTTCAAAATTATCCAAAGAGGTTCCTCTCTCAAAAGTGTGGTACTTTCCTGTAGCGAGAGAATAAAACAAGCAATTATCTCTGTATAGCCTTGGTAAATAGATCTTGTTGCCCGTTCCTCTGATCGTAGCCCTTTCCATGTAACAACATTTGTGGCTCAGAAACACCATTCTATCTTCCAAATCATGCACTTTTTCCCACCTCCTTTTGCGCGAAAGCTTACAAACGCATATTTCTTCTCCATTACGTGCAATGAAAACAGCCCAGAGATCTCCTTCGCCTTCAAACATGAAACGACCGCGATCGGGTGCGTAGAAATATGGCCATAAATTCTTGGCAGAATGTGTAATACTGCGATGGCTGTTTGTCTTTGCATTGAAGATGCCGAGGTTCCCTTCCTTCCCCATGTAATAATATTCGCCGCGGTAGTAGACAACCTTGAACTTTTCCATCCAAAACCCGGCACGAGTACAGTTAAATCTGTACCTAATTTTAAACTCATCTTCTCCATGTTTAATCGTTTGAATGATAATTTCTTCCCCAATTTTTGATCGAATACAAACTATCTCGCAGTCGTGGGAGTCTGGTGGGCTTGAAAAGGTGACGGAGCTTGAGCCGTATCCCGGAGAAGCAGGAACATCTATTCGTTCGCCGGTGAAAGGATTGAAGAAGAAGAAGTACTTCTTACCGATCCCTTTTACCACCAACAACCAACCATAGTTTTGTGCGACAACATTCCCTTCTGGTATTGCATATGTAGTTTCGCGTTTGAAGAACACGTTGTACATTGGGTTAAAGAAGCGCTTGTTTGGGAGTATCAAACAAGGACAGTTTAAAAGCTCTTCATCGCCGTTCGAAGGTCTTGGTGCAACACGAGGCACTGATCTCCAATGTCTACAAACGGAAGCAAAAGCAAGAGCGTCCGGCCCGCCGAGTTTAGACAGTATCAAACCTAGGACATCTTCTGGGGCTTCTGACAAGGATACCTTCTTTTGCTTTTCTTCCATGTTGAATGTATAACATGTTGGTCCCAATGTAAGAATATTTATAGTTGAACCATTAATCCTTTTCCAAATTTGGATCTGGAAAGTGAAAAACATACTCTATAGGTTAAAGCTTTTCCATTCCCCAATCGGATCTCTGCTTTTTCATCCAATTCCTTTTAGGATTCGTGCTTTCTTGGCCGGACCGGCTATATATGTTTGTTCCATTTATGTTTGTTCCATACATTAATCGGATGGGGAAATCAAAATCAAAGTCCAAGTCGAAACCAAAGAGAATCGTTGGAGCGGAGGAGGAGAATCAAGGCGAAGCATGGCCATGCGACGGCCCTTGCCTCATGATCAGAAACACCAACAAAAGGGG
>JAULKM010115326.1:0-39079 GCA_032355605.1 Rubia tinctorum | reverse complement strand
CGTAATTATCTCTAATTAATTCTGATTGATTCGAAATTATCCAAATCAGAGTTGCAGTTGGAAAATAAAATTCTGTCTGAGAAATTTTCACACGGTTTCCGCAATTAAATCACACGAAATTCTATCCGAAAGAATTACCGTAATTAATTCACACAGTTTTGGGCAGTCCACGTTTTGACGTCTAAAATAAAAAAGGAAAATGCGCATCGGGTCAGGTGCAAAACCGGGCCTTGCGCGATAGCTAGGATCGGCTGCTGCATTCGTGTATGCAGGTCGTGCGCACACACAAGTCAGTTCTAAATCCAAACCCAATTCGATTTCATCTGCACCCCCCTGCGCGTAGAGGATGGAGCATAAGCTGGTAACACATTTGAACTATAAGAAAGCTTCCCAACTTATATACTAGTCTAAAACTCTCTTTTTCCTGGGACAAAGAGTTCAGGGCATGCATTTTTCGCACATTTTTCCTCTTCCAAAAGCGAATCTTTCGACACCAATATCTCATTCACTCTTGATCCGTTTTGAGAGTTCGAGTAACCGATTTTATAGTACTCGCTGCGTAGAATCCAAAAATATCATCCACCGGATCCAATTCATTTCGGGTGCTACTCAAAACTGAGCCCAAAAGTTGACGAAAATCAACTATTTTTCCAACACTGATAAGAGATTATAAAGTTTGTGAAATACTTCTAGGGATCGAAGTTCAGTAACTATTCAGTAACTATTGATTCGTAATGTATTGACAAAAGAAAATTTGTTTAATCGTATTGGAATATAATATACTCCCTCCGTTTATCTATTTGTGGCGCACACATCTTATTGGGATTTTTTTAAATGTTACACTTTCCATTTTTGATCAAATTCTTTCAATCTCATCCATTCAATCTACTTTTTATTTTCTACATTCAATTTCATCCACTCATTTTCTTCACATAAATCCAAGAGGCTAAACCTAGCGTATCACTCTTAGTTAAACAGATGAAGTATGTATTTATGGAAATAGATGTACTCCATCCGTCCCAAGAATATTGGCCTAATTGCTATTGAACCAAAGTTTTATATAACTATATGTGGCATTGAATAATTGAGGAAAAGTACGGATATTTTGGAAAAATAGTAGGTTCACTCTTAAAGTTGTTAAAGTTAAAGCGAACATTGTGGGAATTTAACATCATATTTTTTTGTCATTTTAAATAAATTTCAAAGTATGTCATTACTTGTGGGACAAACAAAAATAGAAAGTAGGTCAATATTTATGGAACAGAGAGAGTATATTGTTAGGTTACTATAGTTTTGCTTAGGGATATATACAAATATAACCATATGTATTTCACTAAGTGCACATATAACCATGTAATAATTCAGAATGCAAAAACAAGCTAAACTACTTTATCTAAAGGCAAATATAATCCTAAAGACTATATTGCGGTATTGACTGGCCATTTCCGGCCATTGATCCTCCAAAAATGAACAAAATGCCCTTTCAGTCTAATACAAAAATTTGAAAGATAAAAAATGCCATTTATCTATATGCTGTTTTGCCACCACCGCCACTGCTCCACCACCTTTGTTGCCACTCCGCCTGGGCCCCCACCAGGTCGTCGTTGCGCTACCAAACCCAATACCACCCGATCCCCACCACCAGCCACCCCGCCACCTAGCCCACCACCACCACACCTCATCTGCTGCTCCATTCTGCCCCACCACCAAACCTCATTTGTTCATCCCCGCCTCGCCACCAAAGCCCACTATCACCGATTTTCCCTCCTCCTCCTGAGAACCAGCCGAATAGAATATCCCCTTGCCACCTAAACCCATCGCACCGCGAAACCCTAGCGTCTCTGCACCATCTTCGCCGCCTCCTCCGTCGTCGCGCCTCCTCCGTCGTGCCTCCTCCGCCGCCTGCACTTTCATAATCACTATTGAAACCCTAAGCCACTTTCACCTCCTACGCCACTTCCCGCAACCAAGCTCGTCGAAACCCTAGCCCACCTGCCACCCAGCCCTCATCCGCCTTTCGTGCTACTGCCTCCCACTGTCCACCACCCCACACCTAATCCCGTCACACCTCCACCTGCGCCGCCACTTCCGGTCGGAGAAAGGATTCAACCTCATGGAGAAAGGAAAAGAATGAGGAAAGAATTGGAGAAAGGAAAAGAAGGAGGAAAAAGAAAGGATCGGAGAAAGAAACAAATGAGAAAATCGACGGAGAGGAAAGAAAAAGAAGGACACGAGTAAGGAAAATTAGGGCTTATAAGCATTATAGAAATTTCATTTGTTTTGTTTTTTTCAAAGGGGTAAAATTGTCATTTTAATAAAGTCTGACCTCAAAATGCCGGAAATGGTAAATTTGCACACACACTAACTATCCAGGGTTATATTTGCACTTTCTATTTGGTAGGGTTATATATGCACTTTTTATCTTTTGCTTATTCTCTAAGCAAACTATTGTATAAATACCTATTGATATCTTGAAAGAATATAATTCAGTTTTACACAATCTCTATACATTTTTACATGGTATCAGCCTAACCCCGATCATTTCTCAAATTTCACAAACCCTACCATTAACCCTAATAATGTCACCTCTGCCCTCTCTTTTTTGTGCATGGTCGTTGTCTATCCCTCTTATCTCTCACCATGTATTTTAATGATACGTTACAATGATTTTGATCCCCTCATCGCTGCCAACTCTGATCAAACCCTCAACTTCAAGCACCATGCTCTCCGATTGTGTCTTGATCGCAATAATTATTCTCTCTGGCATCATTCAGTCGAATAGGCTATTGTCGCATATGATCTTGATTTGTTTCTTTTCCCAGGATCGGCCTCAAATGAATTTATTGAAACTACTTCAAACTCATCCAAGCCATCATTTTTGTCAAAGGCTAACTCGGCCTTATAAGAAGTTTGTACTTATAAGAAGTTTTGTTCTATTGTATCAATAATGTAGAAGGCTCAATTAAATGCAGCGTTAGAAGGGTACCGCCTTTAATTGAGGTCCGAAATAGAATTCGAGTTCGGAACTCTCTCCCAAGTCACTTTTTTTTTCATTTTAATAGCGGTTCTAAATTGATGAAAGGCGGTTCTTCCTTTAATGAAAAGGGATATATACCAATATAACTCTACCTACTTGACTAAATACCAATATAACCCTCAGATAATTTTTAGTGCAAAAATAACCCTAACTAGTTAATATAAGTGCCAATATAACCCTCAGACCCCATTTCCGATACCACCGCCGTAACAAGTTGGGTTATATCAGCACATTCCTAAAACTTATAGGGTTATATCAGCATGTTTGTAAAACTTATTGGGTTATATTAGCACATTCCTATAAGTTTTGGCTCTTATACTGATTATCTAGGGTTATATTGGCACTTTCGAATACTAGAATGTTATATTGGCACTTATGTCAAGTAGGTAGGGTTATAAAAGAACTTTTCTCTAATGAAAATCGATTAATGGAGGTTTTACTTGTAGAACTGCCTTTAATTAGAGTCTGAAATAGGTTCCAAGTTTGAATGTGCTATCCCAGGTCACCCTTTTATTTTAAAAGCGGTTTTAATTGTAGAATAAACTTTAATGAGCTTTTTTTGGCCCAATATATAACCAAAGACTAGAGGATTTCATAGAAAAGTTTTACTTCATGTTTTAAAATAGGTTCCGAATTTGAAACCTATTTCGGACCCTATTTCGGACCCCAAACAAAGGCAAATTTTGAATTGCCTTTGATCAATTTCTGCTTTTAATCACCCCCTTCTCCACTAGTGTATGAAGGTTTGGTTTCAAAACAAAATATTGTCACATTAAAGAACTCATATATTTAGAACAAATCACGATTGTTCTGAAAGACTCCAAAAGTTAAATTATATCCTTTTTGTTGGGATGAAATATTGAATGTGCATTTTGATACTATTATTTGTACATTGCAATATTTATACAGTAATTACAATTAAATTATAACAAAGTTAAATAACATATAAAAGAATGCACATTCATATAATATAGAATACACAAAATGACCTTGTGGATATGGTGCTCATAGTACCCCAAGGATATCTATTTAAAAATATCAATATTATGTAAATATTATTTGTAATTGTAGTTGTAGTTGTAATTAGATTCCTTTTCTATATACGTCTTTGTACCTCTACATAATGTACCCCGGAGCATGAATACAATCACACATTATTACCCTTACTTTCTACATGGTATCAGAGCCTAAAATACTGAAACCCTAAAGAAAATTTTTGCTACAGTTTCTGAGGTTCCAATGCCCGACGTCCACGCGTTACCTTCACGCGCCGCCGTCTCTACATTCCGTAGCTCACCATCCGTTTCCAGATCTCCATCTGCCGCCGCTACTCATCAACTCTCGCTGTTGCCGATCCGTTTGATGTTCTTCCTGATCCGCACGTGCAGCTGCACAATACTTTCACGCGTCGCCGCTGGTATTCCGCACGCCATCACATTGACTTGGTCGTACCAGCTATCTGCTCTTCCGCTGATCCGCAAACATGTATGCACCTGGTTCCAGTTCCGATGCTGCTGAGCAAGCCCGCATCGTTGCTGAAGTTGAGGCTAATAGCTACAGAATCTCAATGTTGCTGATGTGATTACAATTTTACTCAAACAGTTGCAATCACAATCTAGCTCTGGGGGATATGTCCCTGCTGGTCGATCTCTTAATTACCGTTACTATCTTAGTACTATTGAAGACCCTGGTTTGTCAATCTATCCCATCGTACTGAAAGGTGAAGAGAATTACCTTGAATAGTCTGCTGCAGTTTATGGCGCTACGCTTGCCAAGAAGAAGGTTGGTTTTATTGATGTAACAATTACCAAACCACCCGATAATTAACCTGATGCAGTTGATTGGCCGAGAGTTAATGCTAACCTTGTATGTTGGATCTTGAATACTTTAGATCCACCATTGCGTTCTTCTACCAGTTACTATACCACACTTAAGGAATTGTGGGATGATCTTAAGGTATGATTTACTCTTGGGAATGGTCCGAAAATTCTACAAATGCGTGAAGATATATAGAACTATCGGTAGAATGGTCAAATTGTTGCCATTTATTTTGGTAAAATGAAGAAGTTGTTCAGTGATTACAACTCACTCCGACCTCCTTTAGTTTGCACCTGTGAATCTTGAAAATCACTGTGCACATGCAACCATGCCGCTAATACCTTCCAAGAATGTGATAAAGACATGATCTATCAATTTCTCCTCGGTCTTGATGAAGGCTATCACACCTTGCGATCCAACATCATGACCATCGATCCTTTGCCACCTGTCATGCGTGTGTATGATCTTGTTGCTCATGAGGAGAATCACAAAGACGTCATTTGGTCTCGCGAATCTTCAACTGACTCTATGACATATGATGCACTACGCCCACCACCATCGGGTTCTTCGCCAGTTGCTCTCACTTCACCTGGTCATAAGAATCTCACTTGTATACATTGTTATCGCAAGGGTCACGAAAAAAAATTCTTGTTTCAAGCTCACATGCGTACCAGATTGGTTCAAGGAGTTTCACTGGAAATCCAAAAGACGGGGCCAACTCCACCGACCGCCATCGCCAGGAACGCTAGACCAGCCACCAATATTTTCCAGGCTCCTCCGCCATTTTCCGGCGATGTTGTGTCACCACCTGGACACGCCGTGATAGTCTTCCATCATGCCACTACCCTTTCTGACTTTGGTTCTGTTCTGCCTGATAACCAATGGAGTACAACCCTACATTTATTTAATCAATTTAATGTTGTGTCTGACCATGAGTCAGGTAAGTCTACTTTACCATGGATTCTTGATTCGGGAGCCTTATATCACATAACTGGTGACAAAAGTTCTCTGATTGATATTACTACTGCTATCAATTCCGTGAATGTTATATTTCCTGAGGTGTCATCTACAACACAATATGGTTCTATTCATTTTGGAGATGTTACTCTTACTCATGTGCTCTACATACCTTCACTGCGATGCTATTTATTATCATGCTCTAGATTGTTATCTGCCTTAAAATGTCTAGTTTTGTTTACTGAAAATTATTCCATTTTATAGAAAATCATTACGAGGAATGTGATTGGAGTGAGTGAACAACAAGGTGGTTTATTGGCTTCATCTGCTGGATACAAATGAACATCCTTATATTTTACAGCCTATTTCGACAATTGCTCCAGTTTCATCTTCTGATTTATGGCATCAGTGTCTTAGCCATTCTTCCTCTACGGTGTTATCTTCCGTTTCTACTCTTGATTTTATCACAAATAATGTTTCTGTTCCTTGCTCTATACATCATAGAGCAAAGTAGACTAGTCATAGTTTTCCTTTGAGTTCTTCGAATGCTATTTCCTTATTCGAATTAATACATTGTGATGTTTGGAGTCCTTATTAAACACCATCTTCTAGTGGTGTAATTTATTTTTTTGACTATAGTTGATGATTATTCCCTATCTTTTTGGTTTATTTATTAGTAGCTAAGTTAGAAGTTGCCTCTAAATTTATCAAATTTTGTGCCTTGATCAAGAATTAGTTTGATCGTATAATTAGCCATGTCCGGGATGGTTATGGTACACAATTTCTATCTTTGAGACCAATACTTTGCTGAATCTGAGATTATTTTTGAGACATCTATGGTTGATACACCACTGCAGAATGTTCGTGTTGAGCGTAAACATTATCATTTATTAAATGTTACTCATGATTTCCGCTTTCAAGCCAATCTGCCAATTGAATTCTGAGGAGAATGTATTCGTACAGCTGCATATTTGATCAACTGGACACCGATGAAGTATCTTAATGGCCAGACACCATTTGAATTACTCTATGGACGTCTCCCAAATTACAAGGTTTTGCGTGTATTTGGATGTTTTTGTTTTGTTTCCTACATTCCCAGATTCTGTGACAAGTTTGCTCCAATAAGTCATCGATGTCTGTTTCTTGGGTATCCTGCCAAAAAGAAAGGTTATCGTCTTTATGATTTGGAATCTCATTCTTTCTTTAACAGTAGGAATGTTGATTTTTTGAAGACCAGTTTCCATATGTTATCCTCCCAGAAGCCTCACCGACACCGGCAACCTCACTAAGGCCGACCGCCTCACCGACGCCGGTCTCCTTACCGCCGCCGGTCACCTCATTATTGTCGGCCCCCATGTCGCTACCGGCTACCTTTCCGCCGACATCGGCTAAACCTGTGCGTCATGCGCTCCACGCACTGCCCGCCACCATCGACAACGCACCTCATACACCGCCCGCCACCGTTGACAACGCGCCTCACATGCCATTTGTAGGTGCTCCAACTAGTCTGTCACTGACCAACAGTCCAGCGCCACCTCCGCCCATCTCTCCTTCGCATTCTGCTTCGCCGATTCTGTCCCCGGTGCCGCCACTTGCGGTCGAGCTACCTACTGTATGACAAAGTGTTCGCACTCGTCAACCTCCTACTTATTTGGAAGATTATTTCTGCTCTGTTGTTGATATTACTCCCTCCTCGACCCACTGTTATGACCACACCTGCGACGTCACATTCCTCAGGTGTTCTCTATCCTTTAACTGATTTTGTAAATTGTGATATATTTTCTAGTATGCATTCTAGATTTTTAGGTGCAACAACTTCTAGTGCAGATCCCACCACTTACTCTGAGGCTTCAAAGTATTCTTATTGGTGTGATGCTATGGCTGATGAGATTAATGCGCTTGAGCGTAATCCGCCGTGGACTTTGTCTTCATTATCTTCAGAAATCTCCTTATGTCCTTCGACAGGCTCCTCGCAATTGGTTTGCGAAATTGGCTCAGGCTTTACGTGTATTTAGTTTCGTTCAGAGTAAGGCAGATTAATCTCTATTTTCTTTTTCTCGTGGCTCAGTTTCTTTTCATGTACTTGTTTATGTGGATGATTTGGTCATTGTTGGTAGTTCTTCGTCGCTCATCTCTAAATTCAAGAAATACTTGAGCTCTTGTTTCATATGAAAGGTCTTGGCACACTTAAGTATTTCTTGGGTATAGAGATTGCTAGAAGACCGGATGTGATGTTTCTTTCACAAAGGAAATATGCCCTGGATATCTTATCTGACACAGGTTTGTCAGCTTCTAAATCGGCTGACTTCCCTATGGAGCAACAACATGATCTTGTGAAGGTTGGAGGCCCTCTTTCTGATGACCCTGAGTAATATCGGCGAAAGGTGGGTCGCCTCATTTATCTGACTATTACTTGTCACGAGCTTAGTTATTCTGTCCATACTCTTGCTCAGTTTATGAAGTCTCCTTGTGTTCCCCACTAGCAAGATGCGATACAAGTTCTTCACTACTTGAAGAGTCATCATGGTCAAGGTTTATTTCTCTTTTCACGTTGTTCATTACAGTTATGGATGATCATGAGTCGGGTCTAGGTCGGGTCTAATAAGACCCAGACCTAGGCCTGACCCTATGAAAATTTAGTTAGACCCAGGCCCGACCCGGACCCGCAGGATCTAAAAATTTAAGACTTGTACCCAGACCCGATGGGTCTAAACGGGTCTTGGGTTCTAAATGAGTCTAATATTTTATTTTTTCTTCACTAAAAAAATATACATATTATGTTAAATGCAAATAATTGAAATTTAATATGTATTAGAATGATTGTTTCAAGATAATAAAATATACAATATATATTATTTGTTGAATTTGAAATAAAAATACAAAGATAATATAAAAATAATTTAGAAATTTGGGTAAAATTATATATGTTTAAGGTTATATGGGTTTACGGATTGGGTGTGAGTCTTAGTATTTTAGACCCAAACCCGGACCTGTATCTAAAAATCTAGATCCATACTCGAACCCGAGCCCGATAGGTCTAATTTTTTTTAGACCCATACCCAACCCAATGGGTCTAAGTCGGGTCCTAGACCCATGATCATCCCTAATTACAGTTAACTGCTTATTGTGATTCTGATTGGGCTGCCTGCCCTATCACGCGTCGTTAATTGTCTTAGTGCTTTGTGACGATTGGTGATTCTCCAGTTTCATGGAAGACCAAGAAACAACCTACAGTTTCTCATTTTTCGGCTGAAGCGCAGTATCGTACTATGGCTGTTGCATGTTGTGAGTTGTTGTGACTTAAGTCTTTACTTCGTAACTTGGGTGTTGTGCATACTGCTCCTATGCGACTGTTTTGTGACCGTCAATCTGCTCTACACATTGCGGCTAATCCGGTGTTCCATGAACGTACGAAGCATATAAAGGTTGATTTTCATTTCGTCCGTGATCTTGTATAGTCTAGTACTCTTGTTACTCATCATATTCGCACGACTGATCAACATGCAGATTTTTTTACCAAAACTATCAGACAGAATCAGTTCCATTCATTGCAAGTTGGACATTTCTGATCCCCATGCTCCAACTTGAGGAGGAGTATTAAGGAATAGCAGTATTATGTGAATATTACTTGTAATTGTAATTGTAATTAGATTATATTTCTTTTCCTTTTCTGTATAGGTCTTTGTACCTATATATAATGTATCTCGGAGCATGAATACAAACATAGTTATTACCCCGTAAATTCTTCAACTAAATCAATTTTAAGTTATTAATACCTTTATTTATATGTAAAAAAATTTGAAAAAAAATTATTTAAAAATAACTGTTATGATGAATCCAGTAATATGTTAGTAACATAATAATAGTCTTGCATGTATAATAATATAATTCAATGGTCGAAGTATGCTCAGTTTGATTTTCAAAAGTTAAAATGTGTCATTTTTATTGTGACGGAGTTAATGGTAATTATAAATCAAAACTAAACTAAATAACTTCTTTTCAAAATTTACGAAAATAAACTAAGTTGAAATACAAATTGAATGTTTATATCGTTTAACTCATATTCCCTCTATATTTTGTTTCTCATTCTTACTCCTAAATACTCAATCAACCAGATTTTTTAAAAGAAGAAGTAATCAGATCAAATGAAATAAGAGGTAACCAAAATAAATTATATGTTAGGCAAATCATATTCTGCCATGTGTTCTATAAATTCTATATTTTATAAAGTGGATGTTTTTAGGAAGAAATGAATGATTTGTGGAACACGTGGTAGAATCTGATTTGCCCAACACATTAACATACAACTATTGGTAGCATATAAAATTTCTAAGAGGTAAACATCTCAAATGTAGTGACAGACATTTAAAGAGACGTTAAACTTTTGCGCGTTGTTCGACATGATTACTCAGGCATAAAACCAACCGGATACAAAGAGAGATTGTCTAGATCGGATAGTCTGTAATCAAGGTATGCACGACATATATCCCTGGACTTCTGCAACTTTGATTCCTATGGGTTTTTCGGATCATATGTGCGTACATATTCAACTTTAAACTAGTGATCCTTGCGTGTGAAAACAAGCAAAAGAGAAGAGATTTCGATTTGAAGTACAACAGATAAAATCGAAGGATTGTGAAAAATAGTATAGGGGAATTGGGTTGGGGGGGGGGGGGGCCCCCCCTATATGTAAGATGGAAAATTGTTTGATAGGGCTAATGAGGTGGGGTAAAAAGGTTTCCCCAATCATCCTGAAACGATTGGAGGTGGGACGCATCGACGATGACACTTATATCCTTTATCATTAGAAGTGTAACCAATAAACATATAATGTTTTCGATTTAGGTTGTAATATATTATTCTTAGGATCCATTGACAGTGAAAATATGCACAACCAAAAACTTATATAAAACCATAAGATGGATGACAATGACATATTTTTTCGAGCAATGAGCTCGGTAAGTGATTGATGGTAAAAACCACTTGAAAGGTGACATCAACCTAAAACTGAGCAGGCGAGTCAGACTGAATTAGCATGCACGATATGAGCAATTTCAATAATATTCCTATGTTTATGCTATTTTTCTTATTCAAACCATCGTAAACGGGGATTTGGAGGGTGTCCTTCCCTTTTCCATTAAACTCACATGTTGCCAAAAGTTGGCTAAATTGCTCAAAGGCTTGCATCAGTTACTCCAAAAGGGTATCATAAAGGCATTAAAAAATCAAATTACAAGTTTGTAGCCTTTATGCATAAATAAATTTAAAGGGGTACATGGTAAGATAAATGGCCAAACATTGTGTACCCTTTTAAAGGAGAGACCTCATCGGGTAGCCAATAGGGTCTTGCTCTGTCTGCCCAGCCTACTTCAGCCACCCCATTCTCGCCTCCGTTTACTCATGCTCCTTTGCCCCGGGAGTCCGATCCGGGTCCCCTACGCCGTGCCTCTGCTCGAACAGAACTGGTCTCCCAGCTGCTTCATATTCCGCACTTTAAGGCCTGGCTTCGCAAGCGCTCCCTAAATGTCGCTAACACCAACTCCCTGGTCGATCGGTCGGCCACGGCGGTCCTGGAGGTTCGTCATGTTCTCATTTTTATCTAACTTACCTTGTTCTTGTTGTGATTATTTGCTTTTCTTCCTTTTCCTAGCAACTATGCTCCGCTAGGGCCATGCAGGAAAAGAATGACAGCCTGCGTGCGGAGGTCGCTGAGCTGAAGCATGGCCTATTCTTCCTGCATTCCCAGGCTCGTCGCGCTGCGAAGCTGGAGAAAGATCTGTAGCTAGAGAAGGGTGTCTCCTGCTCTCTGCAGAGTTCCTTGAGCCACTCTGAGGCCAAAGTTGTTGAGCTGAGAAACTTTCAGGAGTGGGCCTTCACTCTGGGCTTCCGAAGCCTTTTCTCCCGCATAGTGCAGAGCAGTAAGGCATCTGAGCTGCTGAGCGATGCACTGATGAGAGTAATCGACCTCTACTCCCGCACGGAGGATGACGATCAGCTACGAGTCGGCCTGGGTGATGCCTTTATCCCTTTTTGAGAGTACAGCTTCACCGAGTACTTTAGCCGGATGCACCCAGGGATGTCCCTAGCCAAGCTTAACAGTTGGACCCCCAATAGCACCCCCCCGAGAGGTCTACGCGCACTCCTCTAACGGGACTTAAAATCTTGTTAAGGGCCCGATGATTCAGATCGAGGAAGTTGCTCGGGCTACTGGCTGCCCCGAGGGAGGTGACGCCGAAGAGGCCAGTGCCCGAGGTGCAGGCGACGGTGAAATGGCTGCAATGTTTATTGATGGGGCTAAAAAGGAGGGCAACGCGGTGAATCTTTAAAGAATGAACACTTGTTGTTTTTTGTGCAACTATTTCCCCTGCTGAGGGATAGAACATCTGATATTGCAGGTCACACTTTATTTCGATAACTTTCTTATTTTTTATATTTAGCTCCTTAATCATTTTTTTGTTATTGAGCTGGCCGTTGGGACCAGCACTTAGTTCGTTACCCATTGTTTCAGGCTTGTCCGACATTTGCATTGGCCGAAAAGTCGTCCTACACATTCCGCTAGCAGTCAGTGCCGATACAAAAACTTGAGCCTGAATCGGCTATCGTCTGACGCTGGGTGTGTCCAGGCGTTCATCTTTCTTATCCCTTTTGAGATTCGGCCTGCACGTTGTGCTGGCAGTCAGCACTAGTACAAACACTTGAGCCTGAATCGGGCATCGTCCGGCGGTGGGTGCGGCCGAACATTCATCTTTCTTAGCCCTTTTGAGATTCAGCATGCACATCGTGTTGGCAGTCAGCGCCATCACGAAAACTTGAGCTGGAATCGAGCATCATTCGGCACTGGGTGCGGCCGGACGTTCATCTTTCTTAACCCTTTTGAGATTCGACCTGCACTTCGTGTTGGCAGTCAGCTCCAACACTAAAAATTGAGCCTGAAACGGGCATCGTCCGGTGCTGGGTGCAGCCGGACATTCATCTTTCTTAGCCCTTTTGAGATTCGGCCTGCACATTGTGCTGGCAGTCAACACTAGCACAAAAACGTGAGCCTGAATCGGGCATCGTCTGGCGCTGGGTGCGGCCGGACGTTAATTTTTTTAGCCTTTTTGAGATTTGGCATGCACGTTGTGCTGGCATTCAGCGCCATGACGTAAACATGAGCCTGAATCGAGCATTGTTCGGTGCTGGGTGCGGCCGAACGTTCATCTTTCTTAGCCTTTTTGAGATTCGACATGTACGTCGTAGTGGCAGTCAGCGCCAACATGAAAACTTGAGCCTAAATCGGGTATCATCCGGCACTGGATGCGGTCGGACGTTCATCTTTCTTAGCCCTTTTGAGATTCGTCCTGCACGTTGTGCTGGCAGTCAGCGCTAGCACGAAAACTTGAGCCGGAATCGAGCATTGTCTGGCATTGGGTGCAGCCGAACGTTCATCTTACTTAGCCCTTTTGAGATTCGGCATGCACATTGTGCTGGTAGTCAGTGCCAGCACAAAAACTTGAGCTTGAATCAGGCATCGTTCGGCGCAGGGTGCGGCTGGACGTTCATCTTTCTTAGCCCTTTTGAGATTCAGCCTGCACATTATGCTGGCAGACAGTGCCAGCACGAAAACTTGAGCCTGAATCGAGCATCGTTCTGCGCTGGATGTGGCCGGACGTTCATTTTTCTTAGCCCTTTTGAGATTCGGCATGCACGTTGTGCTGGCAGTCAGCGTCAACTTGAAAACTTGAGCCTAAATCGGGCATCGTCCGTCGCTGGGTTCGACCGGACGTTCATCTTTCTTAGCCCTTTTGAGATTCGACCTGCATGTTGTGTTGGCAGTCAACGCTAGCACAAAAACTCGAGCCTGAATCGGGCATCGTCTGGCACTGGATGCGGCCGGAAGTTCATCTTTCTTATCCCTTTTGAAATTATGCATTCATTGTCAACATTTACGCAAAAGAGGAAGGCAGGAAACGTAGACTAGGGTCTCTTCAAGATCATCTTCCTTCTAGAAGTCCGATAAGTCCTGATCCCTTTAGGGATCCTGTCTCGCCTGCCCGTCACATTAAACATCCCAAAAGTAATAATCTTGAATACATAGATTTACAAACACTTTAAGCATAGTACCTTCTCAGGTTCGCCATGTTCCATGTCCTCGGAATCGTCCTTCCATCAACCGTCTCCAGCTTGTACGCTCATTTCCTCAACATCTCAATCACCTTGTATAAGGCCTCTCATACATCATTCTGCTTCTTCTGTCCCAGGGCTTGACTTGCTTCATTTTTTCTGAATGCCAAGTTTCCCACTTTCAAGGCTCTCACCCCGACCCTGCTGTTGTAGTGTTGTTCCATCCAGGATTTGTACGCTGCCTGTTTTAACAACGCTCTCTATCTGAGCTCATCCAAGTCTTCCAAGCTTTCTCTGATAGCTTCTTCATTTTCTTCCGAGTTCAAAGGCTCTGCCACCCTCCTACTGGGTGCTGCTACTTCTGGGGAAATTATCGCCTCCAGTACAAAGCACAACATATATGGGGATTCTCATGTGGTTGTTCTTGGGGTGGTCATGTATGGCCAAAGTATGCTCATTAGTTCTTCCTCCCATTATCCTTTGGCTTATCCCATCCTCCTTTTTAGTCCCTGAACAATCATCTAGTTCATCGCTTCTGTCTGTCCATTTGCCTGCGGGTGGGCCACAGACGTGAACGGTTGCCTTATGTTCAAACCCACACACCACAATTTGAAAGGCTCATGGGAGAACTGTTTTCCATTGTCGCTCACAATCACTTGGGGGATGCCGAATCTGCAAACTATGCTCCTCCAGGAAAACGTTGTGATTTTTCTCCCTGTAATGCTTGCGACCGCCTCTGCCTCCACCCATATAGTGAAATAACCACGATTAGAAATCTCTTCTTGCATACAGCTTCTAGGAATGGCCCTGCGATATCGATCCCCCACTTTGCAAAGGGCCATGGCGACCTGATGCTGGTCGTTCGTTCTGCCGGAAGCTTCTCCATCTTTGCGTGCTCCTGGCACCTGTAACATTCTTTGGCTTTTTCTCTGAATCAGTTCTCATAGTTGGCCAATAGTACTCCGCTCTTACTGCTCACAGCGCCATCATTATTGCTCCTTAGTGGCTGCCGTAACTTCCTTCATGGATTTCCCTGAGAATTAATTCCGCCATCTCTGGACTGGAACATCTGAGCCATGACTCCGTATAGCATCTCTTGTACAACAACATGTTCCTGATGGAATATTGCAACGACTTTCTCCTTATCGTTCTCGCATCTTTTTCCCCGACCGATAGCTCTTCACGCTTTAGGTAATTGCGAATGGAAGTCATCCAATCAGTCATTGGTCCTTGTATCATTGTTGTTAGCTTCATATCCTTCGACCTGTATTCTAGTTCCTCGACTAGCACCGTCTTTGTTAGATGTGCATGAGCCGGGGAGGCTAGCTTGCTCAACGCACCCGCTCTCGTATTCTGAGACCTTGGGACCCTGGTGATATCAAATTCTTCGAATTCGGACACCAAACTTCTTACCATATCCATGTAATTCATCATCGCCGGTTCCCTGGCTACGTACTATCCATTGTACTGGTTGGCTACCAGCATCGAATCTCCATAAGACTGCAGCCTCCTAGCCCCCAGCTTCCTGGCTATCTTTAGGCCCGCAATCAGAGCTTCGTATTCAGCTTCATTATTGGAGGCCGTGAACTTGAATCGTAAGGCATAGGTTGATTCCACTCCTTCTGGGTCCGACACTACCAGGCCTGCACCTGCTCCCTCTATTCCAGATGCCCCATCCACATATAACTTCCATACCTCCGGGTCCATCCTTTCGCCCCAGTTTGCAGGACGAGGCTCAACCCCTATTGTAGCCTTTTTCATCTTTTTCTCCTCTGGCATTTCAGCCAAAAAGTCTTCCATCACTTGCCCCTTAATTGTTCTTCTCGAGGCGTATTCAATAGCATGATCTCCTAACTCCACAACCCACTTCATTAACCTCCCTGAACTTTCTGGCTTTGTTAGTATTACTTTGAGTGGTTGGTTCATCAGGACCACCACAAGATGCGCTGGAAAGTAATACATCAACATTCTAGCTGCATGGATCAGAGCCAAGGCTAGCTTCTCCTGACTCGTATACCTCTATTCAGGGCCCTGCAGGGCCCTGCTGACAAAGTATTCTGGTTTTTGCACCTTTTTTTATTCTCTAACCAGTGCCCCACTCACGACCTCATTGCTTGCTGCCAAATACAAGTATAGGGTTTTGCCCTTCCTCGGGCTGGTCAGCGTGGGCAGATCCTTCCGATATGTCTTCAATTCTTCGAATGCCTTCTCCTGAGGCTTTCCCCATTGCACTGTTCCCTTCTTGTCCACACATCATTTCAGAGTTTTGAAAAATGAGAGTGCCCTTTAAATTGTCGGCGACATGAAAAGGTTCATAGCGGCTAGCTTCCCATTTAGACTTTGAACTTCCTTCACCGTGTTTGACGGCTTCATCTCTAGAATCGCCCTTATCTTTCCGCAGACCCTCGTTTGACACCATGTGACCCCAAGAACTTTCCTGCTCCTACTCCAAACTAGTGTTTAGTCGGGTTCAATTTCATCCCGGTCTTCCTGAACTGCAATAGAGTCTCCTTGACATCCTATATGAAAGCCTTGTATTGACTGCTTTTTATCACCATGTCGTCCACATACATCTCCAGGTTCCTCCCAATCTGTTTCTGGAATACCTTGTCTACCACCCTTTGATATGTTGCCCCGACGTTTCTCAGGCCAAAAGGCATCATTCGATAACCGAAAGTCCCTTTCTCTGTGATGAAAGCCGTTTTCTCCACGTCACTTTCCAACATGGGGATCTGGTGGTATTCCTTGTATGCATCAAGAAAACATTTAATTGGATAGTTGGTAAGAGAGTCTATCTTTTGGTCAATGACTGGCAAGGGGTAGCAATCCTTCGGGCAGGCCTTGTTCAGGTCTATGTAGTCTAAACACATCCTCCAACTGCCGTCACTTTTCTTGACCAGCACCAGGTTTGCCAGCCATGTTGGGTAAGGTACCTCTTTTGATATCCCCACTGCCATTAGTTGGTCCACTTATTTGTTGACCGCTTCATTCCTCTCTGCATAATATCCCCCGCTTCTATTTGACTGGTCTACAGGATGGGTCCACTTTTAGCTCAGGACAGCCTACGTCCTCCGACACTCCCGTCATGTCCTCCGTCTTCTAGGCAAAAGCTTGCCCATTTTCCTCCAAGAACTTTATCAGTTGGTCTTTCACCTAAGGCGGGAGGTCAATCCCTGCCTGCACCGACCAACCTTTGTTCAAAAATATCGTTTCCACCTTCGCACCCAACTTCATTGGGTCATCTTCATCATTTCCATCCGTGATTAATCTGGCGAGTTTTGTCCTCCTGGCCTGCGTCCCACTGCCTCTGTCTTCATTACCTCATTTCCTCTTGTTTAGTGCGATCATGTGGCATTCCCCGACTCTCTGTTGATCCCCCTTCACCGTTGTTATTCCCCCTCTGGTCGGGAATTTTAGCAAAAGGTGCAGGGTCGACACTATGCCCTTTAGCAATGCTAACGATGGCCTGCCCAATATCAGATTGTAGGGGATGTTTGCCTTTACAACTATGAACTCCGTGTCCACCGTCTTGCTTCTTTCGCCTTCACCCACCATCACAGGAAGGAGTACGGTTTCTTTCGACCATACTGTTCTATCTGCAAAATCCACTAGCGGGGTGTTTTTTGCTCTAACTTCCCCTTTGTATTCTCATCCAGCTTCTCGAAATAGTGCCAGTACATGACTTTCGCCGAGCTTCCACCATCCATGTATGCCCGGTGAATCCTCTTATCCATTATCCTGACTATAATCACTACCGCGTCTGCCCCTGCAGGTCTATCCGGTATCGAGTCACTATCATCGAACGTTATTGTTTCGTTCGCTCCCAGTTTCCTCTCCTTCGGTGTCGGCCGTGGAGTCTGTTTGCAATGCGCCTTTCGTTGGGATTCAGTCTTTCCCCCTGCGCTCCCGCCTATGATGGCATATATGTCCGTCACCGTGGCGACTACCTTTTCCCTTTCGCCGGGGGTGTTCTCTCTTTGCCTTGTTCGAGGCTCGTCAATTTTCTCTGCCAAGGACACCTTCTTTCCTTTACCTCACCTTTACTCCATGTTGGGGCTCTTTTCCATGACCCATTGTCCTGCTGCTTGTGGTATCCTCCGTTCTTGTTCTTACCTTGATAGGTGGCCCTGTTATGCTCTTTTACGCACTTCGCCAGATGCGCTAGCTCCCCTCTGCACTGCATATCTATGTTGCGATTTAGGTGAATGTATTCGTTCACGTCATGGCCATGAACATGATCATCATGGTAATCACAAAATAGAGATTTGTCTCTCCTTCCCGGTGACATCCTCATTTTAGGCGGGACGTCTAAGATGCCTTTTCCTAAACACAAAGCGAAGATCTCCCTGGGGTTTTGATCAATAGGGTGAATGCCCTGTCTGACCTGTTGAACCTGCTGAACACCGTTCGGTTCCCTGTTCGATCCGTCTCTGTTTTCTTCATCCCTCCCTCTGAGCTATCCTTGTCAGCCTTGCCCTGATTATATCCCCCTGATGATTCCTTTCTTCTTTTATCATCCAAGTCCGCCCTGCGGAAATTTCCCACTCTCCTCATCAATTCATCAACAGTGGATGGCGGGTCCAGGGTTAAGTCTCGCAACAACAACTCGTGCCTGAGACCGTTCACAAAAGTGTCAATGAGGAACTGGCTGCTTCTTTCCTCTACTTGGTTTCCTTCATCGTTGAACCTCTCCCAGTATGTCGACAACGTTTCTTCCTGCTTTTGCAGAATGGCCAACACCTCCGACCTCGTCTTCTGAATCTTCTTCCTCTGCATGAAACGAGTGAGGAACTTTTCCTCCAGCTGAAAGAAGTTGTCTATCGTCTCATCCTCCATGTTCCTAAACCATACCCTGGCCGCGGTTGTCAGCGTGGTCGCGAACACCTTGCACCATATAGCTTGCGGAATAGAAAAGTGGCCATGTTGGTACAGAAAGTGTGATGATGGTCCTCCGGGTCCGCCTCGCCATTGTATTGACCCAAGTTCACTGGCATTTTTAGCTTTGGGTCTGCCGTGAACAGATATATCCTCCTGGTGAAAAGAGAGCCTCTGGCTTGGGCCTGCCTGGCTTGGCCTTCGTGCATTTCCCTTCACGACGCTTTCTGCCCAGTTTCCTCCATGTTCTTCTGGATTGATACATAACCTTCTCTCCATTCATGGTCCACCATTGTTTCCTTAGCTCCACATGGTTTCTTTTTCTTTAATGAATCTGTACTTCTCACTGCCCCTCTCACTTCACTTTGGATCATTCGTGACTCCTTCTCTCTTCTAATGAGCGCTACAGAATCTCCCTGCTGTCTGGGAAAAGCTCCTTCGGGCGCACGTCTTGCCCCCTCCATTGGGGCTGGTTATTCTCCATCTCTCTTAGCCTATTCATCACCTCCCTTTGAGACGTCGTTATTGTTTGAAGAATCTCCGAGTTGTTCAACATCCCCTCCATCGTGCAGATATGATGCCTCTCTCCGGTCAGCGTCAGCGTCGGGACATGCTCATCCCCTTGTGTCACGTCCTCCATTTCCACCTGGTTGTACAGGCTCGCTGGTTCTCGTGCCTCCATTTTCTTTGAGTTGCGTAGATGTTCAATGTTTTTTGTTTTGCAAAATCCCCACAGACGACACTAATTTTAGCACCAAAATTTGTAGTATCTCTAATGTCGATCCCTTTCAGCGCAATATGCACATGAACCTACAAGATCGGCAGAGAAAGATCAGGCAGGCAGGCCCTGGGCCGTGCCTATTCCGGCGATCCCGTTAGCAATGGGAGTCATGTAGAGGAGTATCCAAGTGAATAGTAGACTGATTTGGGAAATCTTACCTTGTGTCTGGTACTCTTCCTTGTTATATGCAGTTAGGTGGATGATGGGACTGGAGTTGTCTCATCATTACCCACGTGTTGTACTTGCTTCGTTTCTCTCCCAGGTAGCGGTCCTACTGGACATGCAGTGTTCCTGGTGAGTAGGTCTTTTGTTTACACTTCTTAATACCTATTGGGCTGATCCGGACCATACATTATCAATGGTCATAGTGAAAATGATCTTTATATTTTAGAATATGGTGCATCGGCTTTACTATCTACTGTGGAGTCCAATAAGTTACGTGCGTCTTTTGAAACTTGGCATGCTAGACTTGGTAATGTTCCACATTCTATTATTTCTGGTTTGCGTGCTTCCAAATCCTTAATTATCTCATCGGTTCTGCCTAAACCCACCCTTTGTGTAGCATGTTAAAATTCTAAAGGGAAACATTTATCTTTTCATACAAATGATAAACGTGCTACTATGTAATTTATGGGAGCCCTCTCCTATTATATCTGCTGACGGTTTCTCCTACTATGCTCTTTTCTTTGATGATCATTCTCGACTATCATGGTTTTACCCACTAAATCGCAAATATGATTTTTATGATATTTATCGCTAGTTTGAGGCTTTTGTGGAGAACAGTTCTCTTCCACCATTAAGGTGTTTCAGAGTGATAGAGGGGCTGAGTTCGTAAATGGTAGCTTACACTCTCACTATCAGAAAAAAGACATTCATCATCATATTTCTTGCCCTTATACTTATGAGCAGAATGGACGAGCTGAGCCCAAGCACCGACACATTGCTGAGATGGGATTTTCTATGTTATATCACTCTCATGTCCCTCTCTCCCACTGGCCTGAAGCTTTTGCTGCAGCCACTTATACCATAAATCGGTTGCCCACTCCCATTCTTGGCGGATGATCACTATTTGAAGTTATTAATGGCCGGGTTCCCATATACACAATTTTCATCCTTTTGGTTGTCGGGTCTTCCCCTTCGTTCTCCCCTTTGTCCATCACAAGTTGTATCCCATCAGTATTCCGTGTATTTTTATTGGCTACAGTTTGCAGTATAAAGGTTTTCGGTGTCTCGATCGTAGTAATGGAAGAATCTATGTCAATCGACATGCTCAATTTTCAAAATGTGCTTTCCATTCGCCCCATCTACTCCTTCAGCGATTGGTTCTCCACCGTCAGTGTTAGATGTTTATGCCTTTCTTGATCCTGATTGTGATTTAGCAACTCCTTTGCCTTCAGTTTCTCCTGTGCCGAATACCCCTCCTTCGGACTCTTGCTTCATTTGTTCCACTGATCCACCACCAGCACCCCGAAAGATGCCTCTCACCTCTCCGCCGAACAGTCTTCCTGCTAAGTCTCCGGCCAGCTCAGTTGCTCCTTCACTAGTCTCCTCAGCCGGCCCTACTCCTCCAGTCTCTCCTTCCAGGGCTCGCACTCATTGCATGGCCACTCGATCTGTGACTGGATTTATTCAGCGCAAGGATTATTCGAATATCGTTGCTCATGGACTTATGGTGACTTTTCTTGCACAGTTTAAACCCACTGATTATCGCTCCGCATTTCAGGATCCGACTTGGGTTTCTGCTATGGATGAGGATATAATAGCTCTTCGTGGCCAACACACTTGGGATTTAGTTCCTCGCTCATCGGATGTCAACGTTGTTGGCTCCAAATGGGTCTATCAGCTGAAGCATAGTCCTGGTGGCATGGTTGATCGATACAAGGCTCGCCTTGTAGCACATAGTTTCTTTCAGCTTCTGAGTTTTGACTCTGATCACATCTTCATTCCTGTGTTCAAAGCCTCCACTGTTTAGACAGTTCTCGCCATTGCTACTATGCATTCCTGGCCCCTTCATCAGCAGGATGTCAAGAACCCCTTTCTTAATGGAGTACTCGATGCTCTAATTTATATGAAGCAACCAATTGGATATGAGGACCCTGTTCATCCGGATTACGTTTGTCGCTTGCAGAAGCCGTTTATGGTCTAAAGCAAGCCCCTCGAGCATAGTTTAAGCGGTTCAGTAATTATTTAAATTAGTTTGGATTTCAGTGCAGCTCAGCCGACACTTCTCTTTTTTTCTTTCGCGGGGATCATCATTACTATATCTTCTGGTGTATGTCGATGACATCATTCTTACAAGTAACGATTCGACTATTCAGCGACAGTTTATTGATCGGACACATCAGGAGTTTTCCATCAAGGACCTCGGCGCACTTCACTACTTTCTTGGCTTGGAATTTTTGCCTAATTTATTGGTCTTGCTTCTGGGTCAAGCAAAGTACGCACGAGAAATTCTCACTCGTGCTGGAATGTCTGATGTTTCCCCCAGTTTCTACACCATTTGTGCCAGGTTCTCAGTTGCACAGTTCGACCAGTCTCCCGTTCAGGAATTCGACTCTGTATCGTTCACTAGTTGGGGCTCTTCAGTACCTAACCATCACTCGTCCAGACTTGGCCTTCTCGATCAACACAGTCAGTCAGTATCTTCAGGACCCTAGAGACGATCATTTTGCTACAGTTACACGAATTTTTTGTTCTATGTTCGAGGTACACTTCATTTTGGTCTCACCTTTCGTTCTGCCAGTTATCCTGAGGTGTTGGGGGTATTCTGATGGCGACTGGGCTCACTGTTTAGAGACTCGCTGCTCCGCGTATATATATGTTGTTTTCCTTGGCGAGAATCTTGTTTCCTAGAGTGCCAAATAACAGCTCACCGTTTCTCGATCCAGCACCGAATCTGAGTACCGAGCTCTGGCCAACATTGCTTCAGAGATTGTTTGGCTCACTCACTTGCTCCGTGACCTTTGAGTTTCTTTGTTCGGTTCTCCGTGTTGTTATGTGACAACAGTAGCACTATCTTCTTGGCTCAGAATCCAGTGGCTCACAAGCGGGCGAAGCACTTCGATATCAACTATCACTTTGTTTGGGAATTAGTGGTCTCCGACAAGTTGCGAGTTGTGCATGTACCTACTTCTCTTCAGATAGCGGACATTTTCACCAAGGGGCTCCCTCGTCCGCTGTTTGAGTTCATCAGATCCAAGTTGTGCATCGGCGTACATCCGACGCTTCGCTTGAGGGGGGATGCGTGTGTCAGAATAAATCACTTAGATAGATTTGATTTAATCTTATTGACTAGTCTACGAGTTATGTTAGGACTAGTCTACTTTTATGCTTTGTACTCTTTATTTATTCTCTTCATGGTGAATGATAATTATTACGGGAAATCATTCTCCTCTAATGGAGGCTCTCTCGTGGAATCATTCTCACTTAGTGCCTCTCGTAATAATAGTTACAAGTATCAAGTATGACATATTGTTTAAACTAATCAAACTATTTATGATAAGAGTACGGATTTTAAATTCTTTTACGTAACTATCGCCTAAATGGTTTAAATCTCACTCAATGGAAAAGCATCAACTTATCAACCTATTTAATCACTAGTATGAAGCATCGAGTGTCATTTATAAAACTCAATTAAAAAATAATTTCAATATTAAAAAATGTGTTCTTATGAACATGAATGCTGTAAAAGCTTTGTTGCCCGAAGGAATAGAGGTGCTATGAATCCATCCTCGTAGTGGTTCAACTTTTGAAAAGATACCATGACTTCTTGGGTAAACGATATGGCGACATCTTAAGTTCAACCATCAGTCCTACTCGACACAATCACAAATTCCACCCTCATAAATAAATCATAGTACAGTTGGTCAAACGGAGTATTGTGCAAGCAATTAGTACTATCGATATCCTTAGTGGTTTGCTAATTACAGAGCAATGGTTTAGTGGGGGCTAGCAGAATGAATACAGCACGTTTAGATCAGCGGTAAAATTAATAATATATAATGCTGAATTCTATATGATGAATGATATATTTTGAGTATGTATCTATTCAAATAAATTTGTCTGCGTATGACATTAATTTGTCGGAGTAAGTGATTTATTCAATTTGTAAGTAAATTATGCCTCTCGATACACATTTGCATAATTCACCAATACAATATACTTAATTTAATGTATGCAATACATAATTTAATGTTCTAAAATTAACATTATCCCTAATTATTTAACGGTATCAAATTATTTTATAAAGTAATATTATACATTTCAATTAAAAATAATCAATACGTAGAAAAAAATTATACTACTCTGTCTCACTTTTTTGTTACATTATTTATACCATCTTATATAATATACTATATTTTTTTACATTTTTTATCACACAATTGAATACATTCCACAAATTAGTTCTCGTTTGTCTTATATATATACATCAGTTCTTGAGGATCCTAAAAGATAACCATATCATTCTTTGATACCCTGGCGCCTTCTTTATGTAAGTGCATAAGCACATCGGTTCAATAGCCAAAAAGATAAATCAAAGCCACTCTAGCACAAATTATAGCATCATTTAGTCATTTGACCTGTCAGACCAATAAGTGATATAATTAACACGGAGAAATTCCTCCTGAAATCTATTAACACAATCACAGACCAAAAAGTATCAATCAATCGACATGCTCGAGCTGAATCAAATGGAGAACAAACCTAGTGAGTTTTGAGAACTGAAGAGTGCCAACTCATTATAAATACTTAGATCTGCTGAGGGATTGCATTCCAGCTACACTCAACTTCTGAAAAAAGAAGTAATATCAAAACAACACGAGTGAGTATAAGTACTTGAAATTGATTAGAAACATTGGAGAGTTCGTCATTATAGAGAAAGCTCCATTCACACACACACACAAAACAACTAAAAACTAAAACGGATTAGTGAACAACTAAATATTCCAACCGTGCGATGCACGATTCAAAATAAGTGACCATATTTGTTTTTTGTGAATAAAATTATAATTTATTTCTATATATTATTTGATGATAAATAATAAAATACTTTTATATTATATTTAGAATCAATATTGTGGAAACATTTATGCTTTAAAGTTAACGATGAATATGAGGTTTCTAACAAATTGGCTCTATCATCACAAACAAAACTACCTACACATTTTCCAATCACACATCATTTTCTGTAGTTTTAATTCAACAATGCATCTCAACTCTCTAGCGATCATGAATCCGCAAATAGAACAATTCTACATTCAAAACATATCTTTTCCACCAACTAAACACATAAGAGAGGTTAACAGGAGAGACAACAAACAAACATCTTTCAAACTTATATCATCAACGCGTATGAATATCATTCATTCCAAAAGCTAAGTCATAACACAAAATAAAATCACATAAAAAGAAAATCTATAAGCCAATCATATACTCAGAAAAATCTTCCCTTGAATGGTAATCTCTATTGGACCGGGGAGCAGCTGGAGCACCACCACTTCCTAATCCTTGCTTATTTCCTAATACTGAAAGCTGCTCCACAAACTCTCCTCCTGTCAGAAGCTTCATGGTTCCATAAATTATATGCCTTGTGCCGATTAAGCTGTCACAGGCTTCCATACTCCACGTAGTTCCCACCTCCGATCATAAACACGACTCCTTCCTTAAAAGACTCTTTCAGGCTGCTGCTGCCTCTTGACTTTTGGGCACGAGGATCAAACGCAAGATACGCATCAGTCTTTGGATTAAGCTTTTCCACCATCAATGCTTCCATTGTTTTAACCAAAGCCATCTGATAATAGGTAGACCCCAACAGTAACGGAACTGATTGATTATCCATATAGTCTCTCGGCCCAACCAACAATATTTCTCCCGCTAGCAGAATTTGAATTTGCTAATGCTGCTAATGAAACGTTGAGAGACTTCATTCTTTCCACATACTGAAACACACTGGCATCAACTTCAATACTTTAGTCTCTTCTGAGTCTTCATTAATGTAAACAATTAATCCTTGTTGTGGCAAAACCATTCCACTTCTAAGTTGTAGCTTTGATAACGCAGCAAAATCCTTTGAAGCCATGGTCTGCAACAAGGAATATTTATAGCAAAACAGAAAGTTTAATCTTTATAGCAAAAACCTTTGAAAACATTACTGGAACTTTTATAGCAAAAGCAGCAAAAAAATTGATCCATGGTCCGCATCCAGAACTTTCAAGCAAAAAAATGTAACATCTTTATTCTACATCCTTTATTGCAAGAGCAGCAAAAAGTTTTGAGCCGAGCCTTTATAGCGAAAGCAACAACATCTTGATCCCACATCCTGAACTTTCCACATCTTGTCCACATCTCAAAAGCAGCAACATATTTTATGCAATTTAAGTTGGGACAGAGGGAGTAAACAAGATGAATGATAGTTACTCTTACCAGACATACAGAATCTTCACCAATCAGTATTGAATCCCATAGAAAAATTACTCAAGGGTGGCAAACCTTTGAACTTGGCACCACAAACCATTTCTATATGCAACCATGCATGAGAATTTATTACATCTCTAACGTCCTATTAAGTCTAGAAAATCAATGTTCTTTATGCACATTATTAAGGCATATGCAATGCACTACTTTTTCATGGAAGATGAGACTAACTTCACTAGACAGCAATTAAAGGCATTCAACAGCTTAAGAATGATTCCTATTCAAATCTAACATCAAGAAAATATAAACCCCACGAAAACCATTCTTAATTAGTCAAAGCACATTCACCAGACAACTACAACATTATATTTTCATGCCTTGATATCGGTAATACTCCAGTTTAATATTCTTTGAGAATGACATCATAACAAAGACTCAAAAATTCCAACAGAATAAACCTAAACTATAGGGGTATCATAGCATTTGGAGAAGGCAATACAAAAGAATATATTATAGCAACATAATATGAGTGGTTAAGCTTCGTAAACGTAACTATAACTTACTAAGAGATGGGGGGAAATGAAGAATAATGACATTGATATACTATTGGCCTATTTAAGCAACTAAATTTTCATGTTTAAGCATAAGAAATTATTCAACTCAAGCATCTTACTCAATTTCTGAGCTAAAGAAGCAGCATCTGCAACACGGTTGACATCAGAGAAAAGAGTTAAAAGTTCTATTAGATCACCCGGATTTCTATGAAACTCCATCTAATAATGCAGAATCAAAATAAATAGAAGTTTGTCCAGCTCCAGATGCAATAAAGGCATACAACCTTCATTTTTGCAAAACAAAAAAATGGATTAAACAAACACCTTAATAAGCTTTATTGTTTGACTGACACTTTTATTCTGAGAAAAAGTAATCTCAAAATAAAAAAAGACAGAATAGATATGCAAGGAGTTGTAGCACTTAGCGAGCAATGAGAAAAGGAAATAAAAACGTAATAGGAAGCATGATGGAAATACCCGAGCGACGAAAATGGGAACGTCACGAGGAAATACCACGCAAACCCTCGCCGGAGCTGAACGTAAGAACACAACAAGCTATATCAGAGTTAAAACAGTACAATGTCTACATATAAAGTAGAGAATCGGAGTTAAGAAAAAGGAAAAGTAAAGAGGAGAATTACCCCATATAAGTTTATCCTTCAAAGACCTCATGTGATTTTGTACAAAATTCCAAGAAAAAAGGGAGTGACGGGTTATTTTTGGAGGTCTATTTAAAAGTATAACAAATATTTTGAACCCAAGAAACATGGAAATCTGAACCCGGTAGGCTGATGAGAATCCTCAACTGTAATGAAGAAGTCAAGCTTTTTCCTCAACTAGAGCCAACCTAGCTGCCTTTTCCAGCAATTTATGAACCAAAGATAGAATTCAGAAATGATATTCACAATCCCAAACAACCAAAGATTCCAAGAAAAAGATGAATTCTAAGTGAGAAGAAAAACAAACTGTTGGGATTGGATCAATTTTAAGCATCAACAGGTTCATGCCCTGCTGAAACATTCTACAACGACGACAACCAGAATGCACAAAAAGACAGAATCCTCCATCAATTAAAAAACAACAATAAAAATGATTTTTTGGTTGAATTTTAAGTTACATATTTGGCAAAAAAAACATACCTCAACAGGTGAATCAGTGGCAGAGGAAGATGCCATAGTCGCAAGAGAAGCGAAACGATAGCGTTTGATAGTGAATTTAGGTGCTAACTGAAAATGGTGGAAATCGGAAATAAAAAATCAGAGGCTAATGGAAATCAATCCCCCCGCCAGGGTAGAGAAAGTTGTGGTGTGGGTGTGAAGACTTCTCATTTAGGTTTATGTGAAAATCTTCTCTCCAACGACATGGAGACAATTAAGAAGAAATCACGGTTGACAACGAGGAAGAAAACATGGAAGTGATGGGAGAGAAGAATTGACCACAATATGGAAACTTGAAAATGCCACTAAACATTAGCATATTTACGGATTTGCCTGTCGTCAACCAGCATTTAATGTCCCGCTTTATAGTGTCATTATAGACAAGATTAGTTAAAGTTGAGAACAAACAACTAAATATTCCCTCTGTCCCAGTTTAAATTACACAGTAATCATTATCACGTTGTTCAAAAAACAAGTTTGACCGTTAATATGTTCACTTATGTATAATAACGGTAAATAAAATTTGATATTTAGAAACTACTTGTTACGACGAATTCAACAATAACACGAATGATAATATTGTTGCTCATATATTTATTCAAATATGAAGTCAAATTTTGATTGTAAATACTGTATGAAAAGTAACTATGCAATTTAAACTGGTACGAAGTGAATACTAATACTAGCTTGAAATAATAATGCCAGTCAAGTTTAGAAAAATTGGATCCATGGAAACCGGGAAACGTGACATGTCGGTTGGTCTGACCACTACTTTTTCTCCAAATCACTTTAACTTTATCCCAAACAAGATAAAAATTACTCTGCTTTCTATAATTTGGTTGGTGGTAACGTGAATCAGGGATATTGAACTCATTTTAAACTCAAATTGTCTAAATATAACATGCTAATATTATAATAGGTTACTGATTTTAATTATTTACTATATGTAATTAATCATAACTTGTTAATATATACTCCTTCCGTCCTGGAGAAATTGGCACAATTGTTTTTGGATCGATATTATACGCAAGATGAGGTGGAAGTGTTGATGAAAAATAAAGGAATATTATTTTGGTAATGGAAAAGTTGACTAGTAGATTTAATAAACTTTTGAGAGATAGTATAGTAGATGGGTAAGCTCATTTTTTGCCACTTTAAATAAGAATTGAATTGAATTGTGCCAATTTTTGTGTGACGGATGAAAATCAAAATTGTGTCAATTTCTCTGGACAGAGGGAGTATATCTTTTAAGGATGATAAAACCATAAATATCTCATTGTATTATATATGTGTGTATATATATATATATCTCCCTCTCTATATATATGTATATATATATATGTGTGTTAATAATTTTAATTATTTACTATATGTAATTAAGTATAAATTTTAAAGATATATATAAAATCATAAATATCTCATTGTATTATATATATCCCCTCTCTCTTTCTCTCTATATATACATACATCGCTGAATAAAATTAAAAAACGCATAATTTGAAATATTATAATATTATGATAGATTACTTTTTGATAGATATATGTATACATCTTATTTATATATATATATATATATGAAAAAGTCTTTTATTATAAAAATATATACATATAATATTTAGTATTTAAAAATTACATATAAGAAATATTCAAAATCTATCTCGTATAATAGTATTATTATTAAATATAATATTATTTATAATATAATTAAACATACTCTCTCCGTTCAATTTATTATGGCACACTTTTTCACCTATTTTCTCGAGACATGTTTGATTATTAATAACTTTTTCTTCGTATGTTAATATCATGTAAGATTTTAATATTTGGAAAGTACATGCTGAGAAAAAACCAACGATAGCTCACGTGATAATATTACTACTTATATATTATATAAAATTTATGGTCAAACGTGACTTGAAAAAGTTGACTTAAACGTGTGCCAATCTTAGTTGAACGGAGGGAGTACCCTAAAAATAATAAAGGAAAAATATTATCAATATTAGAAAACCAGATTAACTACCGATATATGGTACTATTCGCATATTCGTGACAGATTTTGTTTTTTTGTTTTTGATTTTTTTCTTTTCTTTTGAACTAAAGTTATTGGAATTCATTATTGTCTGAATCTTTTAGAGGCCGTTTGGTTCAAACGGGTAAAAGGAAAGGAATTAGTGAAGGGAAAGGAATTAGTGAAGGGAAAGGAAAGGAAAAGAAAGGAAACTGATAATCCTATTTTTTAAAATTTGTTTGGTTCAATTGTGGAAAAAGAACCAAATTCTTTCTCATTCTCTTTGTTACGGTTTGGTTAACACTAGAGAAACACATATTAATTTCTAAGGGGAAAATAGAACACTAGTTGAAGGCCACAAAGAGGAGGGAAGGGGAATCTCAGTCCCATGGTATGAACAGCGAATCATGTTACCCCCAATTGGGAGAATGGTAAGACTAGAAATGGGGAAAGAGAATGATAAAAAGACAAATCAAATACTAACTAAGAGAATCAAACTCTCGGATTCCTTTCACTTTCCCGATTCACCCTAACCAAACGCCTTAGTTCCCAATCCACCATTCAGGTCGATCCATAGTATTTCTAGGTCCCAAACAAATATTTTATTTTTAGGCATCTTTATAAAAAAAAACAATCACAATAAGAAAATATTAATTTATTATATGAATATATATATATATATATAATTATTAATTTTGAGATTTCAAATATATGCATAACAAAATTCTTAATCTGAGGTTCTTTAAAATTTCCCTTACACATATATATATATATATACATATATTCATTTTTAACGAAGAAAACCCACAATTCCTCAAAATCTTTATTTTTTTTAAAAAAAACGTATCTTTCTATATTAACACATCATTATTTACCACAAGCATATATTATAGAAAGCAAAATACAACTCAATTTTACAATTTAAGAAATCAAGCAATTTTTTTTAAAAACAAAAATCAGTAGAGTCCGAGCAAACATCAAACAAATATCAGTTCAGTCCATTTTTTTGAACGAGAGATGAAATATAATAATTAAATTGAAAGCAACATCCATATTGAAAAGAAAATGTGACGAAACAACACTTTCATTTGAATTGAACAATTGAATCGTACATAATATAAAGTAAAAATAGGAGTGCATTTAGCTGCACCAAATGAAATTTAGTACAGAATTAAGTTAAATAAGTGTTGAAATTTAATGGAAGATTTTTATCTATCAAAATTATTATGTTGCTATGTTTTGTAATTCATATATTTATAAAATTGAGATTCCAGGCCCAAAGAATTCCTTAACAAATTGAGTTTCTTAGTAACACCAACTTAAGGCCAAATCATTTCTTAGCAATCATTTGTCATGATCCAAGGGTAAGAAAGTCAGTTTAAAAGCCGGCATTGTGATAGCATTGGAGTTGAGGCTGGAACATTTCATTTAGTCGCCGGAGCTTTTCTGTTACAACTAGGGCGAAGTGGTTTACATTCATTTGTATAAATATGAATATTAGAATCCATATAACACATCTGTATGCAATAGACAAAACACCAGATCAAAGAATTCTTCTTCTCATCTCAAATCTGAAATTCTTTCTCATCTAAACTCTATGTTTTTGTTCTTTCAATACAAATACCATTTCAATCCCTCTTCATCAATTGAGTTTGTGACAATTGGTATCAGAGAAGGTCAATCCTCAACATGAAAATTTGTTCAAGAAGTGTCGAAGCGTTCGAAAATTTCAGCTATGGTTTTTCCATCCTTTTCCGGCGGCAATCTGAGAGGGTGGCTGGAGCACTACGATGAAGTCTTCTCAATCTTTCCAGATAATGTGAAGATTATGCTGTTACAACCAAATCTTGAAGGAGATGCCCAAAATTGGTTTCAATGGCTTCAAGAAAGGTATGGCGGGAGGGTATCTTGGAATGGTTTTTCTTACTAGCACTTTGTAGCTTTTGGAAATTGGCGGGAACAATTGTTGTATAAACCTCCAGAGCCGGTCAAAGTTTTGGTGAATCACGATATCAAAATCATGTCAATTTGGACGATATCGGGATGTGAAGAGTATCTCCATGTTCATTCGGACCAAGAAGAAGAATGTGTCGACGGAATGGATGGGATTTGGATGCAAACGGAGGCTGCAATTAAAGAGGTGGGTTTTCCGTTGTTTTCTGGCGAACATCCGAAGAATTGGGTGAACAAAATAGATACTTTGTTCAACCTCAATTCGATTCCGGTGAGTCAAAGATTCGAGTTAGTTCATCCTTATTTGGAAGGTAGGGAAATTTCTTGGTATATTTCGATCATATCTTATCAAGGCTCTGTTACTTGGAAATAGTTATTAGATATGGAAATTTATCGAGTTGGTTCCGAAAACGAAATCGACGAGTTCTATATGTAGAGAAAGGCAGAGGATTTAGAGGAATCAAAATTAGTCAAGATTGCTCAAGATGACGGTGACTTCAAAAGTGAACATTCAGAGTTCTTGGAAGAAGGAAGCGAGGGTGAGGGAACATCACTTCTTGTTGAAGATTTTTTGGCTCCAGATTCCAACTCCTACTTTCAAAACCTGATTCATCATGAAATTTTTCCAGGTAATGTTGCTCTAACACTTCTTGATGGACTTGATACTCATGTTGAACCTGCCATAGAAATTGAGCCTAAAAGCATCTCTTCATATGTTGATGAAATCTTGGAAGTTGATTTTGAAAAATCTGTTGATTGGAATACAATAGTTAAGTTGTGTGGAGTAGTAAAAAGAGATCGATATGTGATTGGAAGTACGACTATGTAACATGACAGTGGTGAATTTGTCGTCCCTATATTGTGTTATGACCCTGGAATCTATGAGATGTTGCAAAAAGGTTCTGCTAGAGTTGTTGGAAGGCTTGGTACATGTGAAATTTTAGAACTGATCTCAGCTTACATTGACCTTGGATTATGGAGAGAGGGAATAAGTAATGCTAGAACAACTCATAAATCTTGGGTGGAAATGATAGCTAGTTTTAAAGGAGGTACTAATTTTGGTGAAATTTTTAGTGCTTTTGTTTTGTTTTCTAAGACAGTAATTTGAAGCATGAGGTTTCGAGGAAACACTTAAAGTGACTTGTGTTTGCCACCAAGCTATATTGATTCGGCTTTGTATGATCATTTGAAGAGTAATATGCATCGTGAAGGGCTTGCTGCTGGTAAAGGGACTTTGTTAAAGTTGAATATGTGATTTTTTTATGATGGTGCACTCTTCATCGGTGATACTTCTGAACAAGATGTGGAGGTACAGAAAGTGATAGTATTCAGTTTTTGGATAATCTTTGTCAGTATGTTGGTCAATCTTTTATTGCTCAACAAGAATGTTTGCTTTCATATTTACAACCAAAAATTGCTCTTGGACGGTTTATTGATCAACTGACTAGTAGAGTTTGGATAGTAAGAGCATGAGGAGAGAGTTTAGGCAACAACAAGAAGAAGCCAAATTGTTTTTAATTTCTTTTGGGTTGTGTTGATAGTTTGGATAAGGATGAAGGAAAATCCGACCTGAAAGTTGATTCATATTTGAATTCAAGAAGCATATTGGAGTTGCTCTATGTGTTTTTGCAATGGAATTCATGCCAAAGGGCTCTCTATGTTCCAAAAGTATTGATATGTATTGATCATGATAAGTTTTCTCAAAATAAACTTCAAAATAAAGGCGTTCCGTGGATCTTGATTAACAATACAATTGTTGATCATTCGAGGTGTTTTTCTGTGCACCAAATGTCAGAATATTCTACAATCGCACATCATGCAGTTTTTACAAGAAGAATGCTACAATCTCAATTCTCTGAAAATCAATCGGATAGTGATTGGAACCATCAATGGAGAGGAAGTATTACCATTGATCCGAGATATGCAAGTATTTTAGAAACTCGGATATGTGCAAACAAATGCAGCAAGCTTAATGGATTGTTTAATGAAGAGAGCTTAAAGAAGGGAAATTTGGGGATTAGAAATGATGAGAACATGGAAGATGATGTTGAGGAAAATGCAGAGTGTTATCAGCATTTCTTATATGAAGATGAATTAGTTGAAAGTATGGGTAGTTTTGCTTTAAGAGCATCTCGTGATCAAGTTTGATTCCTTGAAACCAAGTTAGAAGACTCGTTAAGGGGCTTTACTGAAGATGAAATAAAGAGATCTCCATCATCTTTTGACATTATTCAATTCTTCAACGCAAGAGAAGAAGAGTAGCAGGAGTGTATTGCTGAATTATGGCAATTTTGGAATGAGTCAAACCAGAATATAAAAAGTGGAGCTTCGGGTACTGAACATAAAGGTGCACAGAATTTTAAGGAGTTTGGAAATCTAATGCAGACTTTTGAAGCTGATCAAAGGATAAAAGAGTTAGGATGTCTTGAAAATTTGGTGCAATTTTGGGAAGTCGATTAAGACATAATAAACATAAGAAGTTATGAAGTGATGCTGGTGCAGGAAATGAAGAAAAAAACTTGGATTTGCGTTGATGAATAAATGAACATGCATGGATTATATGAAATGAACTTGCATGGATTATATGGAAATTATAACCAGCAGCCTCCGGGAAATTGCAACATGAAAGAAATTTATGGGATCAAAGAGAAGGTGATCTTAAATTTCACTGAAATTGCACAAGAGAGCAAACAAGTAAACGGCTTATACGTTGCTGATTATTGTAGTGAATTTGAGGTCTTCTTATTTTCTCACTTTCAAGTTTTTTCAACATTCAGGACAAGCTTGATTTGAAGAGGGAGGATTTGTCATGATCCAAGGGGTAAGAAAGTAATTCACGTTGAGTTTAAAAGTTGGCATTGTGATAGTATCAGAATTGAGGCTGGAACACTTCATTTAGTCACCGGAGCTTTTCTGTTACAACTACGGCGAAGTGGTTTACATTCATTTCTATAAATAGGAACATTAGAATCCATATAACACATCTGTATGCAATATGCAAAACACCAGATCAAAGAATTCTTCTTCTCATCTCAAATCTGAAATCCTTTTTCATCTAAACTTATGTTTTTGTTCTTTTAATACAAATACCATTTCAATCTCTCTTCATCAATTGAGTTCGTGACATTATTTTATAAAAAATTAGCCCAAACTTTTATATTAGGGGTGAGGCCCAAAATTCTAAAGCAAACATGCCGAAAAATCTTATGCAAATGAAAAGATCTGGTTTTGTCCATGTACAAAACTTAAAATTTCATTTCCTAGTCCTTAGAGATTATGGGTATGGTGCGGGTGCACAACCTGCTCTATCTTTGGGTCGGTTCTGTCACTGCTTTTACTCTATCCAAGACTAAAATAGTTATACATTGTATTTCTAAGCAAAATGAAGTTATAAATATGCATAAAACATCAAAACAACATCATTTTAAGTTATAATATCACATGATCTAATTTTTTATCCACTTTTTGTTGGACGAGTTGTTGCCCTTAACAAGCATTTTGACCGGCTGAAACGCGTATGAGCTCGAGGAAAGGATTCCCCAAATATTAGGTAGATGTTGTTAAACCACGTCAAATATTTTATGAAATGATTAGAAGCAAAATTATAGTTAGAATGGAAATTTCACTAGCAGCACCAAAAATGTTTCCAGAGAATGAACAAATATAATAGTTGGTTTAATTAAACACGATATTTTCATAAGTTATACAACAATTATCATATCTTAAATCAAGTATGTATATTTTAGTTTAAATATATGAAATGATGTACTTAACGTGAAAACACAAATAATGTAATATGAAAAATGCAATATTTATACATGTGAATTATATCACGCACAACAAAGTAAACAAAGGATAGAATAGATATTTGTGTTCTTTTATTGCTGTAATTGGAAAATTAGCGAAGAGAATAGGGCAGAAAAGAAACCAGAAAGGAAAAAATTGAGAGATTGAAGAAGAAGCTTTCTAAGTTCAGAAAATCACACAGACATAACATGACTTTCTCATTGCTAATCCCTCTATTAATACCTTCAAATTAACAAAAAAATTAACTAACTAACCTCCCAGCAGTAAGTTAATCAACCGTGGGTGCTTAGCCCTCTTCACCTTTTGAGTAGCTTGCCTCCAACCGTCTCGATTTAACTTTCCCGTCAAGTCCGAGATGCCGATTAAGAATGCCAAATTACCTCATTTGCCCTTTGTCTAATTGGGCTACATGACAATTTAACTTTCCCGTCAAGTCCGAGATGCCAATTAAGAATGCCATATTACCTCATTTGCCCTTTGTCTAATTGGGCTACATGACAATTTGCCGAAACATATCCTCGGCCCAATCTGAAAAAAGTATATACTCCTTTGGAGTATAATAAAGAATGATGGTTTTGGACCTTTGGTTAAAAATTTCTGGCCCAAATCAGCCAAGGCATTTGGCCCAAAGTTGAATTATCTTACCCAATTCACACCTTCTTTATTTGGCCCAATAATCCTTTTTAATGTTTTGAGGTAATCATTGTACTTTTTAAACTTAACTAATGGACCTTTTAATTTAAATATTGTATTTTTCAATTTAAATGGCGTACTTTTTTTATAAAATATTTATTGTATTTTTTATTTCAAACACATCCTTTTCCATGTTTAACTATGAGTATTGTATCACCACGAATATTTGTGTATTTTAAATTGAAAGAAATGCATTCTTCTTAAGTAAGACTGTAATCCGTCCGTCCCATCAGTTTTGGCTTATTTGCTTTTTCCAAATCAAATCTTGTAAATTTTGATCCTAAATATAAATTAGTATATTTATAATAAATATATCATGTGAAATATTATTGGATTCATTTTAACATTTATTTTCTAAATATCATAATTGTTATATATAGCTAGAGATATTGACGGTCAAACATGGTCGTTTAACACCTTGAAAAGTAAATAGGCCAAAACTAGTGGGACGGAGGGAGTATATTATTATAATTTGATTGTGATCAACATATAAATGTCATAACGTACATTATTGAAATACACATTCAATATGCAATATACAATCATATTACTTCATGTGTACGATATATGAATAGTTTTTGTTTGAAAGATTACTAGATTACATTGCATAAAAACATCCCACTTTAGGATCTAACTAGGAAACACCACAATTGAATTTTATTGAAATTCAATGGAGTTTGAAACTCCATTCATTTGACATACGATATACGAATAGTTAAATATGCATTATTTAACTTTCAGTAGTTATTTTATAGAGTTATACTCCATCTGTCCCTGCGAATTCTTCAAAAACTTTTTTTCAGCAGTATTTATGGAGTGGTGGAGAGATGAAAAATGATAGACCTACATGTTTTCCTGACGTCAACAAAAGTAATGCTGACGTCAGTTGGCCAATTTCAGCCATCATAATGAATGACTATGGAATTTTGAATTAAGTAATGGTTCCCTCCAAATTTTGGAGGGAGCACCATGAACTTTACAAATTTGGCTACATTTACATAATAAAATAAATAAAAGCTAATAGAATTAATTTACTAAACAAAGTAAAAAGTCTAAGGATTCCTTCGCTAGGTAGCACGAGTACGGTAAACAGGTCACGGTACCCGTACCAGATACGTATTGGGTACATATTTGGTGCGAATTCGGTCTGGAGATATCCCCGGTACGATTTAACTTTTTGGGTATTTTGACTGGGTACGAGTATGGGTACGGTCAAGGGTACGATCAAGGGTACGGTCAAGATGTAAGGTACAATTTGGGGTACATTGTACCGCATTAATTCTGAATTAAAATTAAAATTAAATTTATAAATAAGAAAAAAGTGGAAAAGTTGAAAAATAGAGTAAAACCCTTCGTTCGCTGGATTCGGACAAATATTTTATTGTTGAATATTAATGTTTTTCATTCACTTTTCATGCATATTGTTATGTTTTTCTTTGACTTGGACAATGAATTTTATTTGGTGTTTGATTATTTTAGTCTAATTGTTGAAGACATCGAATTATAATCTTGTTATGTAGTTTATTTGCTAATTATTGTGATAAATATTAAGTTGAAACTACATTTCGATGTTTTCATTTACTTTAAATTGTTTACAATATAAAATCATATTAACTTTGATTCAGAAATAATTAATTAAGAATAATAATATTAATATATATTTATAATTTTTATTTATAATAGTACTCATTTCGTACCCGTACCCCTTAATTTTCAATTTATCGAATCCCGTACTCGTATCCGTATCCGTACCCGTACCCATACCCATACTCATACCCATACTCATACCCGTACCCGTACCCAGAATCGTACCGGTGGTACTTAGTCTCAGGGCAAGCATAGTTCCTAATCATTATAATTACACTACCAGTGAAAATCGACAACGAGAATAGGAATGCGATAGTATTTTGTAATTTTTCTGTTATGGACGCCGCTTGAATGTTCAACGTTAGTCTTTGGCTGACGGGTACACTAGCATTGCTAAACTAGTACACCTAATAAAGGTAAGATTTATAAGGCCTTCTATTGCTACTAACTACTAAAGCAAGCAGATAATACAATTAAGGATCGTCCACAGGGAAAATAGATCTAATTAAAAGCTTACGTAGTGGAAAGTACACACATGCGTCACCAAATGTATGCATAAAATAGGAGAATTTTTTTGTTTTGTAGGAAGTAACTGCCATCTAGTAATAAAGAGAGTAAAACTAGTATGCAAATTAACTAAAGAGAGTAAAGAGATTAAAGATAATAGTAAGGAGAGTTGGGAATATTTGCTTCACATTTTTATCTATTCATTGATCTTGAATTTGTATTCAAATTCTAGAAGTTTAATCATCTCTCACGCGCCTAATTACACTCTATGAAGAGTTTGAATCATGGAGAACTACCGCTGTCTCTCACGCGGAGGGTCCGCTCTCTCAATCATTTCTCACCTCCCTGTGGTTTAGCTAGGGGTGTCTCTAATACCACGCCAACTACCATTCTAGCCCTTTGATGAGCTCTGCAAGGCGTCATTAAACACTCAAGGAACTATGATCAAAGATTATATTTCTATGTTTCTCCATACTCACTTCTAACTACGACAATGTAGATATTGGTGAGGTGGGCATGTTGATCTGCCTCCCGTCGGGGTCACTAATAAATAACATTTTTACGGGATATCTACTAACCCGTAGAGAAGCTTAAAAAATATAGGGATTTGTATTGTTGCTCTCATTCCTACTACTACACTACCAATGGGGTAGATAGTGGCAAGACCGTGGTCGTCCATAGAGATGTTAGTCAATCCGATCACATGTTAGGAATAGCTAATGTTGTAAAATAGGTTGGGAGGGGGGGGGGGGGGTTATCCAACAACCAAAACCATACACAAAAACAAGACATTAAAACTATATATAGAAAGCACTGGCAGAATATTGG
>JAULKM010115308.1:0-22053 GCA_032355605.1 Rubia tinctorum | reverse complement strand
GTTGGGCGAGATCCCCATTTGGTTAAAGATCCAATTTTCCGCAATCCAGAGTCTTCGCAAGGAGATTCATATCAATAGGTTTCTTCTTTGGAGAAAAGGGATTTTATTGAGCCTGTCTCTTTTCCATCGGTCTCTTGCTTCTTCTAACTGAAAATTCCCGAATTTCATAATTTTCTTCAGCCTGAGTATTCATAGTTGCATTCTGGATTGACACCTGTACCTGTTCCACCTGTTTCTCTTGAATCTGCTTCTCAATTTGTTCATCCTCAACTATGTTCGCCCTACTCAAATCCAGCAAATATGTGATTGCATTGTTCATCTCTTCATCTTCTTGTTTTTGCAACAGTTCTTTGGTTAACTCCCTAGTAAACCTGGAAATTGTGTTGTTACTTTCATTGCTCTTAGTAGAACTAAGAGAATCCTCAGCAGTGGGGTTGCTATATGTCAGAATCTGCTTGTCATCTTCCATCTGAACATTTTGTGCAACATAATATGCCTCATTGTTCCCTACTACTCTATATTGATCTTCACGACTAATCTCCATATCCACTGAGTTCACACTAGCATTATCATCAGTACTCTAATCAACCATATCAATATGACCATTCAGCAAATGACCATTAGAAAGATCAGGTTGAGGAGGCTGCTCCGGGGGCTGCTCAGTTGGTGGTTGCTGTTGTTGTCTAGTACCAAAGTAAGGATAAAAGAACATAAACGATGGACCATTACCATCATTGGAAGGGCCACCTTCGTTTCTTCTTCCACCTAAACCTTTCGTACCAACATAATTCTATCTTAGAAGATGGTTGTCAGTCTCCATTGAAATTAGAAAGCCTTCCTTAGTTTGATCCTCCGGCAAAGAGTTGTACTTCTCCCCCTATACTCCATGTAGCCTTCTGGGATTCTTGTATTTCTTTTAGCCTACCTATGAGAATGCGCTCTCAAAGAACAAGGGAGCATTTCTTTGTTTGGATCATAAACTATATTTGCACCTCTAGTTGCATTTTGGGATTGAATGTGACCATTCACAAAATTTTCCAAGTCTCCATCATCACTTATAGGGCACCTTTGACAAGGTGTCCTATCACTCCACACCTACGATAGAATTTTACATCCTCCCATATCTCATTTCCGCCCACACCCTTTCCCTAGTTACTATGCTCACATGAAATCCATGTATTAAGGGTGCACCAGGTGTTATCTACATTGTTTCCCTAAGATACTTTAGATTTGTTCTAGGCCACAGATCAATGTCAGCATCTAAAATATCACCAGCCTGATTAACACATTTTATAGTAGCCCTAGGTGAAAAACACTCACCTGAAATGCCATTAATTTGGATCGGCATCTTTATCTTCTCCACTTTAAGTCTCTTCATAACCATTCCAGCTACGTATCTCCTGAACGCCAGCAAACCACCTGTCATTGAATACAGGCTTCTATATAAAGCAGCCAATGCCTCATCTTTTGTCTGAAATTTTACAACATAGAAGTTCTTGTATCTATGTTGAACATAGGTAGCAATGCTCTCGTGGATTCTAAAGTACTCATTCAGCCTTTCCATGTTGAAATCCATGTCATCCAGCCAGAACCCAAGCAGACAGTTCTGGTTCGTCTCTACAAATTCTTCAATATCCTCCTAAGTTATTTTTACTTCTCCTCCCCTCCTTGATAACAATTAATCGTGGATAAATCAGTATAAGGAATTACTGGTTCCTTATACTCTTCTGAGAAGTCAGATCCAGGGGGAGTAAAATAATCTTCTGAGAGAAGCGGGGATGATACATCACTCATTTTCTATTGTGTTGGTTTCACTTTATACTTCAAAATTGGGGAATATTGGATGGTTGTGGAGATGTTTACATTGAATGAGCTCCTATTTATAGGAATTCTGTTCTCTCTGTCCAACTTCCTTGTCTCTGAAATTCCTTCTGCATGTGGATTTGATTTATGCTCTTGTGTCTGCGCCATTATTATATCTTTTGATTTTCCAAGACGCTTTGCCCAATCCAAAATTAGAACCACAACCAAATTCTTTAAAACATGTACCTCCTCATCATGATTCTTGATTTAACTTCAACTTTTTCAAAACCTTTTAGCTTCTTAAAAGACTCTTGATTACTCTTCTACCCCCAATGCCATGCCAATCCTATTAATATATCCCCATTTTTGAAAACCTTATGTCTTTCTCCAATCTAAACCAGGTTATTTGAACGTAGATACCCATTTTATACCTTCTTCCTCCGTATTTACTTCATGTACCTTATGAGACTACCAATGGACTCCTCTCGATCTGCTGAGTCTTTTGTAAGCCTCTAATTGTCCTTTCTAATAGAGAAGAATCAGATGATTGTTGCGAAAGAGAACCCTTGGTTTTCTCTGTCAGACGTTTTCTTAAACGTCTGTCGGTGTTCTTTGCTTCTCTCTTTTTTACAGAGAGAAAAAATTAATATAGCGTTGTTTTTAAAATTCAGTGCTAATTGGTTTATTTTTTTCAAACTTCATTTTGTATCTCTCACTTCTCCCCTTCGTCTTTGCACGATCAGGATCATGGACAGCTAGCATATAATTTCCTTCAGCTTAAGTCAATGCGTTGGTTTATGAAAGTTGAGTTTCTTTAGTATGTGAGGTTATGGTGTTGATGGTACTTTTATATCTTCCAAATATTATTCTAAAATCTTTCTTGTATCGATGTTTCCTTCATTTTGTAACACAAACTATAGTGTTTTCTTATCATTTCATAATTCCAGAGAAACCTGTCCTTTAGGATGACGTCCTTCTCCTTGGATTATTTTTCTATGTTGTCGATGGGTAAAAAGGTGTATATTGATAGCTATATTCCTGCCTTAAATCTCCTCAGAAGGGCATGCATATCAAAGTGGGGCTTTGGTGAATTGGAGCCTTTATTTTTCTTATTTGATATGTCCATTCAATCAGTCTTATCATTGTCTCTCTTCCTCTTGGTGGCTTCTTCCACCTTGGAATATCTCTTCATAATGACTTGAAGTTATTAAGCGATAGATGGAGTATCGACCACGAGCTTCTTGTACAAATTTTGGAGGTCATACCATTAATGTATCATGTGATGACCATAGTGTCTGTCATATCAATAACATTTAGGCTTTACTCTGTGCAATGCCTATAGAAAGATGCAGTTGATTCATTAGGCTTTTATTGAAGGTTCTACAAATTTTTCACCGTCTTGGAGAACTTCTTCAACTGGTAGAAGGGTGTAAGTAGGCTTCAACTAAAAGCATGATAATCGGTGAGTTGTACCCTTGGAAAACACTCAAACCATTGTAAAGATTTACCCCTAAATTGTGATCCTACCAGATTGCATAGAATGTTAAGAGGGATGTCGCGTGATGTCGTTACCCGCTGGTAGGTTGTTAGAATTTTTTGATGGTATCTCAATCATAAGTTGGAGAATTATATCTAGAAGTTCTGCATTAGATTCCGGGGAGTTTTTTCTACAGCCAGTACGAACTCCGAGGAGATTGCTTGTCCATGTTTTTCAATCATGTGATGTAGCTCCTTGTCTATAACACTAAGATTAAAGTCTTTGACTAGATTTTTTGGTATGCCAACATTTTTCTAATACATGTGGGTAAGACTGGCCAGTATTTGGGTTCCCATTGGTGTTGTTTGAAGGGACAGTGTTATTTTCAGACCAGTAGTCAGATATGGTCTTATTTTATGCAAGAGAATTTGTCCCGATGAGTGGAGCTATGGAGCGCTCTCTTAGTTAACCATGGTTAATCAATGAGAGACCTCTTTCATTTGGTAACAGGTTCCACCAAAGTTTCGATCAACTTGCTGATGAGACGTGAAATGCATGCATTTTCTTAAGCATTTAACATCTCTTTTATTGCCTTTTTGTTGGTAGGTTGCTAGATTTAGGTAGGATTACATCATAAGGGTTTTAGATAACCATTTTCGATTTTCCTATCTAAATTCCTTATTTTGTAGCCTATATTAGGTCTAATAGAATTTTGGTCCTTATGAGCATTTATATTTTTTTGTGAGCTTCATTTGTAGATATCTTGTAAGAACTTCATGTATATTTTAGAAGTCCACTCGCAAGGACGCTAGAAGATTGAAGGCCATGACTCTAAACATGGTAGAAGCTAGTTGCAGCAAAGAAATGAGCAAGTTCCGAAAAAGATGAAGAATGACATGTGCCGTAATTTGGAATGACCCTTGCCATAGCTCGTGCCAAGGGAATAAGGCCAAAGATATGAGTTGTGCCATCCAACATGACCCGTGCTTAGGAGTTGAAGAAAATTAAGGCCAAACGACGGGCCGTGCACTTTAGCATCGCACATGTTATCAGAAAAGGTAAAGAATGCCCTCCAGTCCATACCCCGTGCCACTTTACATTAGACAGCCTAGCCGACAAGTGCACTATGCCAAGAGGTGTGCAAGCCTAGACTACGTGGCTACTCAGGATTTCTCCCCCTTTTTGGGGGCCTTTTAAGTCCCAAAATGCATCTACTATATAAGAGCCTTTAGTCTTACTGGGGTTTGTAAGTAGCATAATGTAGATTTTAGAAGTAGGTAGGTAGGAAGTAAGAGGAGAATAGGTTTCTTCTTCTTTTTCCTTCATTTGGTTCTTAGATCCATGCCATTTAATCCAATGAATTCCATGGATTTAGTAGTACTGGAGTAGTTATTTTCTTGGGGTAGTATTTGTATTCATGGCATGATTTATGATGTTGTGAGATTTTAGATTGCCCTATTTTTCGTGTCCTATTAATATTTTTGTATGAAATGTATTTTCCATTATTTTATGATTAGCATGGCATGATTTATGATCCATCCATAATTCTATGCATTGTATAATATCGTGCTAGGCTATAATGCTATCTTGGGAGTGTTAGCTTGGGGCCATCTAGTCTTGAGAGTACTGGGGAGATGAGTGCATTCATGCTATCTTGAGAGTATCGTGGCGATCATTGGACCCTAATTCGAATTGGCTAGTTGTGTGAGTGATTGCATGTTAGGGGTGCTAGACTAATTCCTAACAAGGGGAAACCCTTGGCTTAACCCGATAGATAAGCATTCTAGTTTGCAGCGACTAGGTTCGTTGAAAACCTAGAGTAATCACAAGATACCAATTCTTTTGCCTTTCTATGCCTAGGGTTAGTATCTATAGTGGAGTGACTGAGACATATTAGACTCACTCATGTATCCAACAATGTCGTTTGTGAGTGCTTAAGTACCTTCAAAGAGGCTTTTTGGCATCGGAAGTGAGGTTACGGGGATGAAAAGTGGAGTCAGAAGGATTAGAGTGCATCTGTAATTGTGGTGGCGGTGAGATGGTTTTTTAGGGAGTAGAACCTTTGTTTGACAAACATTGAGAATTCCTGGCCATATCCATATTATGTGACATAGGAATGAGAATATGTTTATATGGTTATATGTGATGGAATCTTGGATCAAAGTCATTAAATCGGTCATGTTATACAAATAACCCCAAGACTAGTTAATCATAGTTTAATTCCCGTTGCTTGCTTGCATGCTTAGTAGTTTGTTAGTCACAACATCCCCCTCCCTCCCCGCTAAAAATCATCTGTTTAAAATACTAGTTATTCCTGACACATAATTGGGGTGAAGCCCGATTGTGAGTTGTGTCAAGCTAACCTTTAAATTCTAGTGTTATCATGGAAGATTCAGACTTGCTACTAGTTACTTTATTGTAGTTATCAGTGATTACGGGGGTGACTTATAAATTCTATCTATAACACTTAGCACTTCAGGGGTAACTTTCCCCATTGTAGATAACCACGCGGGGCGAGGGTCGCTTGCCTAGTTATGATTGGAGCTGACTGCAACTGCGGGACCTTTTGCATTTTTATATCAACTTGCCTAATCATGATTGTAGTCAACTTGCCTGGTCACTTTCCTTATGCTTTCTTAAGCTGTTGTACATCAATGTTTGTGTTTTCACTTACATCTATGAATGTACCTGCATCTGTGTCTAACATGGTACTCGGGCAGGAATCGATACCTACATTTGTTACAGTATTGACACATGTGTCTCTATGAAGCTAGGCTCTCCCATTCATAACTTTCATCTCGTGCGCAAGTGAAAAGGAGATGTAATTGGTGTTAGGATTTGGGTGAAGGTTAGCGATGCCTTCTGTAGCAAAAATTGCCACTAGTTTCATTGTGGTGTTGGAATTTTTCCGCTCTTGCGTAAACCTGTTCAATTAATCATCGTTGGAATAACTGTAGTTCAAAATTTTGTTCTGCGATTTTGAGGGATAATGTATGCACATTGCTGAGATCTCCAGATTCTTGTGCAATAGGTATAATTGCAATTCAGTCACAATCAAATTGATAGGTGGTACCGTCATAACCGGATGATCAGTTGGTGGATCAACTAGAAATGGCAAAGCGGTTTTTTCTATAGATCAACTACTGAGAGATTAGCTCTTAGTGGCGGACAACTAGTCTCCTGAAAAGAAACTCCTCGTTTATGTGGCTGGATGTCACATGTGATTAATCTTTGCGCGTATTTTTCTTCGAGGGTGTCATTGAATAAGGTGTTTGGTTGTTAATAATTGGGTGTTATCAGGGGTGCCGATTGATGTGTGTCAAACCTTGATTTGATTGATGAACCTTGCTTTAATGCGTCGAACCTACAAAACAAACTTCCTTGGGTTGGTCGGGGGAAGAAAATCCAATGCCAAAGTCAAACCAGAAATGTTTGACTTGAATAATGAGAATTGAATGAATAGAATGGAAGCATGCCTCAATATTATAAAATTTTATCTCTAAGTGTTCTCTTAATCACCTTGGCATTAATATGCATAATGCACGTAGGAAACATGTGACTTGCTGGAACAAAATTACCATATACTCAATATACCACAATTGACTTGGAGTATGTTTCCATTGGTAGAATCGGTTATAGATATCTTCTCCTTGTATTGGGTTTCAGCCCAGTAAATTATAGTCGCATAACCTTTGGCCCAATTGTTGAGTTTCAGCTCAACCCTAATGACCAAGTCTTTATGTACATAACAAGAACGAGATAATATTTCATAAAAAATATATTTTTATTTGAGAAGGAGACTTTTAAAGCCTGTTACAATAGTTTAAACCAATATATAACTAAACCACTTGAGCTAGCTCAAGTGGTCAAAGTATTGTGCCTGCCTAAGTGCAACCAACATTCAATCCCCCCTCCCCCGAGTTTTATTATTATGGGTTAACTTTGAAAAAAGAAATTTTTAACTGAAGGTTGTATATTTGAGAAGATTAACAATTCGTTCTCTTATTTTTGGTACATTAAATTTTAGAGGAGTTCTCCTGACAGGTGGTCTAGCATTAAGTTATGGACAGTACATTGTATTTTTTTCACTTGCACACTACATTTTTTAAATTATATATTCAATTTAAAAAATTAAGAATGTATTTTTTATAGATATATTTTATATATTCATTTTTTGATGGTTGAAAGTATGCTGCTGGTCATCTTCTCTTATAACAGGTACAAGAAGACAAGGAAAGATCAAAGAACTACCATGGATACACAATCATCTGATCAACTGGAGGATGGGACACAGATGCTAAAGAAGATATTCATAAATAGGACAAGCTGTTTGTAGCCCAATCAAGTTCAAATTTTTTAATATGAAGAAGACTATCATCCTCCGTTGAAGATGATCAGACTTAGGAAAGTGAAGCCTAGCAGACTAAAACTAAAAACGGTATCAATTTCTAATTTTGGAGCTGCTACTCTATTAGTGTATTACTTATGGGAAGTAATATTCAAGGGGTACTACGGGAGGGCACCTCTATTGCTAACAGTGGGAGTGGAGGCAAAAAGGTAGTAGGCCATTTTAAGCCTCGCACTGGGGAACATGCCTTCCTTTTTATAACACGGGGCGGTGGAGGAAAAAGGAAAGGAGATAGAAATAGTGAGCTGCATAGCCTATTTTCATTTCATAAGGATATATTCCTCTCAATGTAAACTATATACTCGAGAGCATCATTGTATTATTTTTCTATTTTATGGTTTGGGAGCCAAAAAAAGTCCCCTCACTAAGGTGAGTTTTAACCAAAAAGAAAAGGAGGGATTACTAACTTTGATATTTTAAAAAATGTATTGCAATGTATAAATAAATATAAGGGAAAAGTGGAAAGAAGACTCTATTAAGTTGAGAAAGTGTAGATATAACCCTGTATAATGTGAAAGTGCGAAACTAACCCTATATTTTTGTAAAATTGTGCAATTATACCCATTTTCCTAAATTCCAGCATTGACTCTAAAAGTCAGCCAATGACCAAATATGAAAAGACATAGATACTCCTGAATTTGAAACTGAAAATTTATAGACCATTCTACCCCTTAATTCTTCTTCAGCTTCTTCTTCTTATTATTATTCTTCTTCAGTTTCTTCTTCTTCTTCTTCTTCAGTTTCTTCTGCTCTGTCATCCCTCCGATCCACCATTTTGCTTTGCCACTCCACCGTCGTTGCTCCATCACCGTTTAACCCTATCTTCGATCGGTCGTTGCTCCGGCGGTCCGCCACACTGTCGTTGCAGACTCATCTCTGCTCCGCCGCTGGCTAGAAACACCGTCGCCTAAAACCAGCTCCCCCTAAAACCCTAATTCCACCTAGATCCGTCCAACTCCGCCTACAACAAACAACCACTGTCTCTCCCCGTTGCTCATTGACTTTCCACCACCTCTCCTCACTGCGCTCCACCCGAGCCCCGTCGCGCTCCACTACCACCACAACTCGACGTTGGTGACTCAGTGACCAGCCCACCACCTCTAACCACAATTTGATTGATCCCCACCACCACATATCTCCAAGGACAACCGAATCGAATTTGAAACTAACACAGATTTACTCCGGTGGAGGAGAGGAAATTTATTATCACAACTGATCGAATTAACCCCATAAAATGCCATTCTGGAACTCTAATAGGAAATAGTCTTTCACCCCCTTGGCCACCTCTGAAGCCAACTTCGACTTCAAAGAGTTCACAATATCTAGATACCCCTCCAATCCCTCCTCTATTGTGCCGAAGAATACCATATCCAATCACTTGAGCCCAAGAAGAAAAGGAAGAAGAAAAGGGGCAAGAAATCTGATTCGCACTCCGTGGGTTGTTAAAACTATCAACCTTTCGGGAGATGGAAATTAACTTGCGGAGCACTTAGAAAGATTAAAGATAAGAATTTATATTTTTTCTCCCGTTCTTACTAATAAACTACCAAGGAGTAGATATTGGAAAGCCCTGGGTTATCCACAGAGATACTAGGAATTTAAGGTTAACTATGCAAAGCCGCAATTGGGTCGTCAATCTGATCACGTGTCAGGAATTGTTAATGGTGCAAGCAAGGTTTTGGGGGGTTTCTCTATCAACTACAAGCATGAAAGAAAAATATTTAAAACTATATAAAGCTAGCACTTGGGGATATTTATGTTACATGACCGGTAGTATATTTTGATCCTTGATTCAATCAAATACAAATCGTATAAACCTATCCTATTACTTATGTCACATAGTGTGGTAGATAGTCAACACTTCCCCTTGTCTGACACAAAAAGGTGCTCTCAATTTCTTCTATCGACACTGCCTCAGTAATTAGGAAAGTGTAACAATGACCTCACCTGCTGTGCAGATATGTTTTTCCCGTAAAGAATTACGTCTCAGGAACTCCACTATGAATGCTTCTCCCGCATAGGAATTGGCACATTGTGGTGACTCTGTGGTTGCAACGAGATAGGTAAAATTATGTCAGTTGCTACTACTATCTTGTCATCCTATCAGACTACTAATCATGTAGTCTGGTTCTTACTAGCATACTGTCATTGGAGCAGTGCTCACGACCCACATGGATACACCCACACAGGCGCAAACTTCTCACTCCCCTTATTACCTTAGCTAACACTCCCAAGGGGACAACAATAGTGCACCATAAAATGAAAGTAGAGTAAGGTGTATGCCAACATAGTATATGAATCATGCATTTAAAAATAATGTAAGGCATAAGTAAACATAATATTCACAAGCATTAGTGGATAGGAAGATCTTAGAATATCCCAAAATAACTACCAAGTCATGAATACAAATATAAATCCCCAAGCTAAATCACTAATCCCTAAACATTGAACCGAATTAATCAATTGGATTCAATTCCCTTAGGTAAAACATGGATAATTAAATTAAGAGAGAAGGGTTAGCCCCTTTCTTTCTTTACCTACTTTTAGGAAAAACTAGGAGAGTGAAAATAAAACTATCCAAACTTAAACTCTAGTAGACATAGGTCCTCTTATATGATAGATAGAATTGGGCCGTAAAAGAGGCCAAATAAGGCAACTTAAACTCTAGGTGCCTCCAGGCACGGGCTGTGATATAGTCCATGGGCTACCAGCTGGGCACCAGTCCTTTGGTCTTCGGAGCGCAGGGTCGCACATAGCTTCGCGGGCCACCAGCTGGAAGCACCTTCTTATCATTTGAACGACATGGGCCATGTGATTCCTTGTGGGCCACTGGCTAGAAGCTTGATTTCATCTTTCTAGTGGCACGGGGCGTGCATAACCTTTCTGGTCGCTCGCCGAGAATCAATTTGTGGGCAACGGATGGTGCGGTGGTGCGAATTTTCACGTTCCATGGACTGGTCTTTGGATTTTGGCTATAAGAGGCACATGCCGCAGATTATGGCACAACTCATGCCAGTCTTCACATGTTTGACCTTCTACTCATTTCTCTTCTTGGCTTAGTTCCATCTACTACCATGTTTTGACTCGTGACCTTCTATCTACTACTATCCTTGCGAATAGCCTTCTATAATCTACTACCATCCTTGAGAATGGCCTCTTACAATCTACGCCGAAGCTCTTACGAGCAAGCTAACAAATAAGCTCACAAAACAAGATGTAGATGATCGTAAGGAAATAATGTCCATTAGGTATAATAAGTCTACAAAACTTAGGATTTAGGCAAGAAAACCAACAATGACTATCTAAACCCCTTGTAATGTAAACCAAACTAAACCTAGCAATCACACAACCAAAACATAACAACAAATGTGTTAAATATGTTGGTTAACACATGCTTTTAGGTGCAGATCAATCCCCCCACACTTAAACCTTTACTCGTCCTCGAGTAAACAAAAACGAGCAAAAATCTAAGCGAAAAGTAACATACAAAGAGAGTTCCAACACATTTAACATTTATTCCAACAATACCCTAGTTCCCTCAAATATATAAGAATCTCACAACTCTCACTCCCCAAAGAAGCTAAAGCAATATATCCAATAAATCATACCAACAAAAAGGTGAAATTCACAAAGATGAGTGTGAAGCTAGCTTACTATGCCAAAAGGATTTCCAAGTGATAATCAAAGAGAACCATAGGGATTTTTTGAATTTATCTCATTTTGCATGGGAGCCCTTTTGGGTTTTCTTCCGAGCTTCCCATAAATTGAACTGACTTCTCACATTTTCCACACCATGGCCTCTCACTTTTGCATAGGTTTTTCAACCTATCTGGGTCTTTACCATTGTTATCTAAGTTGCTCTTTCCAGTTTTCGACTTAGCTGGGTATCTATATTTTTTTTCTAAATTTTTTCAATTTTTCAATAAACTTTTGTGCAGCACAAAATGCCCCAAATGTGGCTTTCATACTACATGAAGATAATTAAATATAAACAATTGACAACAAAACACAAAGGAATCTTGTTGAAACTTGTAAGTGCCTAACTACTCCTTCCCCCATACTTAAACCTTGCATTGTCCCCAATGAAACACAAAAAGTATAAATCATAAGTGGAGTAAAGGGAAATAGTGGCACTTACTCTTGTGAACCTAAAGGGCCCTCCCCTCAAGCGTCTCGCCTCGCGCCTTCTTCTCCTTTCTTTATGCTTCATCTCTTGCCTCTCAATGGGGACACTAGTGTAGGAACGAGGTATTAAAGGCGGTTCTATCGAACAAGAGAAGTTGCCTTATAGGTGCCTTCTCTGGTAGTGCTTTTGATCCTCCGCAATCAAAGTCAGTTCTAAGAATCATTTTTAAACTATGAAATCGAAGATGGTTAGATGCTGCCTTCCATACGCTGGATTGACTATGTCGGCTGTGGTTGTCACTTCCGGAATCAAAAGCTACCGCAAGTTCCAGTACCTGAACTGATCTCGGAGGCGATGCAGAGGTTACTCCATCAGGTCCAAATTCCTTTCAAAACCTAGTTTTTGGCCTAAAATTCTTTATTTACATAATTTTACTTATGAGTTCGTATTTACTGTTGGCTCTTCAGTTTCGAATTTGTAAATTTTTTCATCTCTTCGATTTCAGAGTTCGAATAGTTGAAATCGTTCCTTTGGGAACCTGGGGTGGACTTTCGAATTCATAAATACATTTGGCTCTAATAGAATTTTTTTAAAAAAAACTTTGCCAAACCTTGCCTTAAAGAGCCTCAAATCACCATTATTGTTTTCAACAAATTTCGAATACATTGTCTGGGTTTACAAAAATGCATATACATCACTACTTTAGCAATTATCTATACATAGGAATAAAAATCATGTAGATTCTATTCCGCACATAACATCTACGGTTTATAACTATCTAACACTACACAACATTATAGTAGTTTCAACAAGAATATATAGCAATGCTAATCAAGAAACTATATATAGATAGGAATAGAAAATTATAAAATTCTAATCCGCAAAATACGTGTAATATGTTGTTGAGATATTTTTCATAATACCACGTTAAGCCTTCCAAAAGTTGTGAACCGGACATTTGTTATATGTCTTTCCACACAATTTCTTGCCTCATTGATGCGAATATGGCTTGTAATCCTTTGGAAAAATCTATGTACATTAAAATATAATATATTAGTTCGAGTAGGTTTGTAGTTTATAATTAAACAAGCAAAAAATGAATTTTATGCACTTCATACTTTGTGAACTTGTAGGTAATTCAACCAGACACCTTTAACACACTCCTCCACGTAGAACATCGCGTAGTGCCCACACTTCCATATTTTTTCTTGTACAAATTATGTGCATGAAAATAAGTTAATAAAAATTAAACTGAATTTATTTTGTATTTGACGGCTATATTTAATCAAACCTTGTTTTCGACTAAGTGTAAGTCATTTTGATGATTAGGCTCCTTGAACGCACTCTCCAAAATAACTACAAATGTATGGAAAGGTTCAAAGTGCAATAGATCCATCCAACACGCTTGTCGTTCGGAACAATGAAAATCAATCTCGAATTATCCATACATCCAAATTTTACGTTAGTATGCATGAATATGTAAGTTAACATGTTTATGCATAATAGTATAAAAAATATAAATCATTACTTGTTAATGTATAGTGCAATGTAGAATTTGTTATCCTTCAGATATATGCATTTACGTATGCATTCTATCCGCTCTTGCTTCGAATACCAAATCTCTTGAGTCATGAACTGACGCAAATAACCTACCCAAACCATATTTCTTTGGGAACCAACGTAACATGTATCTTACACATACAATTTAGAATGTTAGGTATGAATTTGTATTTACATTCCATCGTAAAAAGAGAAATATAAAAAAATGAAACTCGCACTTAAAATAGAAAGCGGGACATGATTGTTTTGTTGACTTTGTCACACTTACATAAATCTTCAAAGTCACTCTATAATGCAATGATGTCTCGCCTTCTTCCAAAAAAACATTTTTCTAGAAATGAGTGTATGTTGATTTATATTGGTGTGGCGAGATCCAATCAGACAATACTCGGACAAAAGGCGGTGAGCCTCACTTCACTCTTGCTATTCTCATTTCAGGGTCGGTGTTTTTACCCTCCGGCACAATGATTTTTGTGGTTTTCAGGGGGTTCAACTTTAAATGACCGTCCTTATCGGGATCGACACAAACAAGATGCAGAGGCCAAATAACCTACCCTCTTCTAATCTCCACCGGGAATAGGCAACCTTGTATTGTGCTCAAAAGGTTTCTTCACGGATACCCTTCCAATTCCATCCCCGATTGGTTTGGAGTGATGATGTCTCATCGACTCAAAAAAATTACCATCGGCTATATGTAGTGGTGTACACCAAATAAAAAAATATTTTTCTCACAACGGTCTTATAAAATGTCATTTATTGTTGATAAGTGTGCGTACTTTTTTTGGCGACGATAGGATTGCCTTGTCTGGAAATGCATCAATTTTGGGTCCCGGTTGTAATCCTTTTTTGTTCATTTCAATGTCACCGGGAGAGTGGTGAGAACCTCTCGATGGGGGCTCACAGTTGCTGTTATGATCATCAGGATTTTTGGGTACGACAAGACCGGTGTGGTTCATTAACTTTGAAATAAAAATATCACGTTGTTGTAATCGTTTATCCTGGAGAATTGCTTCCTTTTTCAACAAGTATATTCTTGACGGCCTAGCCCTCTCATATGAATGGACAATTCCAAAAGCCTCCTTTTGTGTCACGAATGCACCAGCCCCTCTAGCGCATTCTGAGTGATCCTTTTTCTCAGTTACCTCGCACAAGATATCGTGCTTACGTATGGGAATGAATTGACCTTCCATTTGATAATTTTTTAATTTATCCTAGCACACCCAAAGTGACGAAGATCATTAAGACCCCTAGCTTGAGTGGAAAAAATATGTGCAAGAAAATAACAAAAGTCAATAAAGCACGTACCACTTTTTCCGAAAGCTCAAAGTCCTCAACTTTGTCAAAGCCTCATTTCTTGTCTTTCCTTGCATAAACAAATATATCACACCAATCTATTTTTTGGACATCAATTGGAAAAACCGAAGCCCTAGCCTCTTTTCAGACATTCCCTAATGAATTGCTAGTAGAAAATATTGTTGTAATTGTTCTCCACCATCTCGAGTGCCACCAATCGATAACCTCCACAACTCTTGTGATGCGGAGTTATGTTCAACATAGTATTGCAAGTTTTCTCTTCCCTTATACCTTACAAGAAAAGAGACAAGTAATGGATCATCAACACCGAAAAAATCTAAATGTAAACCATTTAGATTTGGAGTGGACTAATTTTTTTTGTCATTCTCTAAGCCCTTGTTTTCGAAGCTCCCAACTCTCTGGTTGAATATGTGTGTAAGTTATTCACGGATGATCCCCTTTTCTATTTGAGAAATTAAAATATCTATAAAGGGTGTACTTCTGTTCTCACCAACTTTTTGATAACATCTTCATGCCTATCTTTCTTAACTCATCCATGTCATGGGAATCAATTTCAATGGGTCTCTATTTATCGTGACTTATAAAGAATAGTTAGAAACGATTAGCTTCCCCATCAACTTAAATTAGATTAATAGGATTAGAACAAACAATTATATAACTATGAAGGGGTACCTTGCATTCCATCCGTAGGGTGGATTTGTATTCCTTTAGCACATCATGCCAAGTATCGTAACGGATGTCTACCCAAGTACGACCGACTTTATCAACCCAACTTTACCACTTTGCATGGTGTTCTGACAAACATCAAACAATTTTGTTGAAAATTAAAGGGGTCAATTCCATCCTAGCCATTCTCCTTTCCAATGTTCTACAATGCATTTTTGTAATTCCTGCATGTCCGTTCCCTTCTTCCTCGTCATCCTCATCAACCGTTGTTATGATATTTCCGTTATTAGAATTTAATACATCATCTCGATCCCTCTTCCTCAACATTGGACTACTAACCACCCATTAAAATCACCACTTTTCAGTCTTTAATTCTACTATTTCACAAGCCCTAGAACTAGTAAAAATAGCAATATGATCTACTAACCTACATAAATATACACACCATCATCAATATTGAGCCAAAAATAAAGACTGATCACAAATAGAGAGTACTAATTTATAAAACATAATTATAAAAAAATAGTGTAATAATTTACCTTAAACCCTAGTAACAAAGTTACTAGTAAGAAATGATGAACAAACCCTAGCATCTAGTAGCATTTGAAACCAAAATTCTTCTTGACGAACAAACCCTACCTGCCCACTTGGCTTGAATCCCAAAATTCTAAGCAACACCAAACCGTAGCACAAATGGAAGGACAACATAAGGTTTGTATTTGATTTTGTGAAGAGTGAGATGAGAAGAATTTAATGATTTTTGGCTTTGTGGGTGATAAAAGGGGGGAAACTCACGGTCAAAATGTTTACATTTATTAATAACATTGAAATGTATATAATGTAATAGTATAAGCCCTCCCTAATATAAGTTCAAGAATCGAAACTGATTCGTTCTTTTTATTTTGAAGACCCGAAGATGTTACAGATCCGAAAGTTGTTCGGCTCTAAAACAATACTGAGATAGGTGACTTCCGGACTCGAAACTAATTCGGTCCTTTAAGAAAATCGGACTTGAAAATGCTACAAAACCAGAAGTTGTTCTGCTCAAAATAAATACTGACCAGAATAACTTCCGGGCTTGGAAGCTCCGGGGGTGTATAAAAAAATTCCCAAATCGAATTCAGTTTCACGAACCCTAAAATTAATCAAGAAACCTAGCTATTCTAAGAAAATTGCCTACCATAAATTCGAGCTCCACAGTTTTAAAATCGAAGATGATGACGAGAAAGGGGGGGAGGAGGAGGAGCTGGTAATGCATTGTTGTGGAGTCATGCTCCGTTTACTGAGTTGGGAGCTTCAGAGAAATTCTTCAATACCGAAGTGGAGAGAAGATATGTTGAGTTTTTAATAGTTAGGAAGTGTAAAATCCAAATGTTGTTCGTAGTGAAGATATGCATGACTTTTCCCTAGGATATATATTGAGGTACCTTAGGAATCAAGGTATGGAAAAATTGTTGACATGTGAGGAAAGTGTGCACACTAACGTGGTTGTGCAATTCTATTCAAACTTAGGCCAAAATTTTATGAACAAGGATATGACCCTAGTTAATGGAAAACAAGTGATCATCACGAAATGTACTATAAATGTCTTTTTATGTAATTTGTATACTACAACTTCGAGTTTGAGTCCAGATACTCCCGATTATCCCCTAGAGATACACCTTCATTAAAGTGGCCGGACATTAGTGAAGGCACCCTTTTGTGCCCCATAGAAATGGCTAGGAAATATTTTGGTAGAAGAGATTGTTCGGCTGGTCAGGCAGATTCCTACAACGTAGATGTATGGACTATTGAACAGAGACTCGTTTACGAGTGAATTTGCTTGAATGTTCTACCATCTGATAGCTACGCCTACGAGCCAACGATTGGAAATCTGATGATGTTTTATTATGATGGAGGGGATCCCCATTAATCCGGGATATACGATTTTGAGCTACATGTTGAAAGAGACGGAAACTAAGAAGAAGAATCTACCTCACAGTGAACTTATCATTGCTTTGCTAAAGTAGTTTGGTGTCCAGCCCATAGATAGACCACTGCGGTTATAGTTTTATGACTGGAGCTGGTTTGCACACAAGCAGTCGGAAATGGGCATCGATGGTAAGTGGAGACACAAGGAGATCCCGAGCGTAGCCGCTAAAGCAGCAAAAAGGGCAAGGGATGCAGAGTTGGACTTGGTTGGGTCTTATTCTTCTCATAAGTGTGCCATGTTTTGGTTTCACTTATAGTTAATTTTATATTTCCCTTCTAATTAATTGGTACATGAATGTTTTGTTAATTTGTCCAGTGGGGCGAGCAAGTTGGAAGAGTACCATAAGTAGGTACCTCGTCTGTATTCGGGGTGACGTTACCAAAGTTAACATGGACTTTACCCGAGTTGAAGCTCATTATAGCCGCGGGGTTCCAGTTGTCATTTGATAATGAGCCAATGCCCAACTTTGCTTTCAAATTCTTCTAAAGTGAACCTGAAGAAAAAGATAATGAAGACGTAAATGACAATGCTAGAGGAGACGTTGCTCGTGAAGAGGTTGTTGGGGGTGGAGACCATTATAAAGGAAGCTGATAATTTGGAGAATATTAATGCAAATGCATGATAGAATGATGCACAGAAGGAGAGTTACCTAGACTTGGTAGAAATGTTTGGCGATAATTGAACATTCATGTCAGCAGTTTGGAAATTTTATTGAATTTGTGTATTTTTGGTATTGGACAAATTCAAAATTTAGACATGTTTGTAGAAGGATTACCTTTAACATGCTTTTGTTTTGAAGAATTTAGTACTAAATTGATGAGTCATTTTTTTGAAGCATTACTCGTACTCTATTGTCGATTTATATGTCAATGTGTCATTGTTTGCAAACAAGTTTTTCCCACGAGTCTTTCTAACTGACATGACTTCAAGAAGCACTTTCGAGTCCGTAAGCTTCTTGTGTTAGTGCAAAATTGAGTCTGGACTCGGAAAGTAAATCTGACTTAATTGTATACTAGAACTCAATTTTCTTCCGAGTACAGGTGCATTTTTCATCCCCAACCTATTCAGCAAAGAATTTTTTAAGCCTATTTTTTTAGCCATAAAAATGTCTTCCGTACTTGGAAGATCGTCTGCGTAGTTTGTAATTGAGTCCGCATGTTGTTCCAGACTCGAAATAAATTCTTACGTGATTCCATTCAAGAAGTCAATTACCTTCCGAGTTCAGTTGTATATTCCATCCTTAACTAGGTGAGAAAAGCTTTTATGGTCATAATTTTTTTAGCAATAAGAATGTCTTCCAAGTTCAGAAGCTCAGTTCAGAACTCAGCTCCTATTTTCGGCCCTAAGATGGCAGTTTGGTATGATTTAAGCAATTCCTAACATAATTAGTTCCCAACTCGTATTGACACATTTGGTTCTTTACAAAATAAAGAAGATGTTCTTCCGGACTCGTAAATGGAAATTGTCTCTTCGTCAATATTGACTCGATGTACTTCCGGACTTGGAAGAAGGATGGGTGTATTAAAAAACCCAATCGGCCCCGATAAAATCCCAAATTATCCAACCCTAACATCTCAAGCTTTCACTTCCAGCTCAGGAAACTAGACTCCCAATTCCATTTGAAATATTTTTAATGCGGCAACCTAATTGAAACAATGTCATCTTCATAACAAGGAGGTCGGGGAAGCAAAGGGAAATCCAAGGCGGGTAGCTCGAGGCGCTCAAGAACCACCGATGAGAAAATTCCTATATTTATCTCCGCTCAAGCACAAGTAAGGTACGATGCTTGACTCCAAAGTAGAAAATTGCTTGATTGAAAAATTATTGATCTATATGTATATCATAGCATAGGTTTAGTGGATCCAGTGCAAAAGTTTGAGGGCCAGCATGTCCTTAGTTTATTGGCCTTAAACGAACCCTCCAACTTTGGTGAAGTTTGTTAGTTTTATAGCAATTTAATTGAGGTTGAGGGTGGTGGTTACCTAACCAGGGTCAATGGGTACAATGTAGATCTTAGTCCGTGCACTATTAGAGAGCCTTCTATTAAAGGCATCAATGGAAGGTGGTTCTCCAATAACCACCTTTAATTGACATTTCTGAGTTTGGAAATACCCGTTCATTCCCCCTAATTCAAATTAAAGGCTGTTTTGGGTCAATGAAAGGCATTTTTTTCAATAATTGACTTTAATTATGACTACTTAAATATGGTTCAAGGTTTAACCTCCTTTAATTAACTCTAATTAACTGCAGTTCTGCCAAACCGCCTTTAAAATGGCCATTTTCGAGTTCAGAAAATAGATAAGAATGTTTTTCCGAGTTCAGAAAATGTGTGGTTTCCATGGTATGAAGAGCATATACATTTTACAAACTCGGCAATTGTTTATGTATACATTCTAAGTTCGGAATATGTTTTATCTTGTCTTCATTCATATGAAAAACGTTCACGAATTTGGAAAAAGACCGATTTCAGTTTTTAAAAAAACACACTCAATTCATTATATACAATGAAGCACTAAATTTTTTAAGGCGAAACTCAATCATTAATTCCTTGAACTCTGTTGGATAATTCACATGATTCTACTAACTTGTAAGATAGAAAAGAAATTTTCTTCTTGAAATAATTCAAATTTCATGAAAATGCAGAACTAGATATCATGTGAAATATGCACAATAGTCATCCTAAAGTTAACAATATCCAGCAGTCTTCTCAAAAATGAATTCAGCATTCAATAGTCATATCCAATACAAATATCGTGATAAAGTTTAGAAATTTCATTCTTCGTCATCCCCAATGTCGCCGATTGAAGTTGATTTGTCCAATCATTTTCGGGAGGTTGATGCTCGGTGGTGCTTATAAGCTCACTGAGATTTATCAAGGAACCTAATCTTAGCCTTCATGGCGCAAAATTCCTTACACATCCATTTGTAGCAATCCTCGAAGCTTTTTCAGTTATGACTTTTCAGTACCTACAAAGTATAATTACCAACATATGAATTATTTAAACTATAAAGGAAACACAAAAATTAAGGCGAATTAAATAGATGAAAAGTTATTTGCGACTAACCTTCCTCAATGTGTGGCCTCTGGCTCGCCTCAGGAGCTTCTGTGATTTTATAAAACCACTTACGATCATGCAACACCCATCCCTTGTTTTCGAAGTAAGCTTTGTCAAAATACTCCAGCCCCTTTTCCTCCCCTTGTAAAACCAACCCCTCAACATTCTTCAAAATCTGAGTGATTAGACTCTCATACTGTAGACATATCAACACATTCTTCGACGCTGCAAAATGCAACATGTGCTTAAAATAGTCACTCCGGGGTTGATTTTACTACACTCAATTATCAAATAGAATAACATGAGGGTTGTGTAATTTGGCTCAGTCAAGTGTCCGCCCGAGGGAACCAAACTCTTATTAATGATCTTATACGTGATACGGTTATCTATGCTCAAAAGGGTGAGATCATACGTTTTGATTTTCCCTAAATCCAATCTATCCCAATGGAAGTACCTCTTTCTACACTCAACGGGGTCAATGTATGGGTAATCAACTTCCAGCGGCCATTTCTCTGGATGGTAGCAATAATCTAATGGACCATCGAGATCCTCCGAGAAAACAAATTTGGAGTGTGTGTGTGTGTGTGTATGGGCAATATAATAGTTTGTTAATACTCCATTGGCTAATCAAGATGTCAATTCCGCCAACCCTAGTACTGTAATCCCTATTCCCTAATTCCCGCATGTTAGTATAAAAATGGCAAGTCACATCAAAATATTCTTTTTCAACACAAGAAAGCAAATTTTCTACATGTTGTTCCCTAAATTATTTGAGGGGATCAGACAACCCTATAGCTAGGTACTCATTAAAGTTGACAAGATAAATAATTTTCCATTCTCCCGTAATGCCTCATACCTATTTTGAGGAAATTGAGAAAAAAAACCTTTTGTCATCAAAACTGCATTGTGGCCGATTGAATAGGATCTCGTGTTTTCGCAGCTTGAACCTCTCCTAGCCATGAAAGAATGTTGGTTGGTTTAGCAAGAAGTGAGGGAACAAGGGTTCTTTGCAAATTCATAAGAAGGCTAGGGTTTATGGATTTGAGGCTAGTTGCTGAAATTTGGTTTGATAGCCTTTTTTATATAATCTGGAGTTTTCGAGTTCGGAAAGGCTCATTCATCTCTATAAAATAAGGAGATGAATGATTTCATAGTTCAGAAATTAATATTATTCGTAAAAAAAGGGTCGCTTTAAATTTTTTAGAAGTGGTCCAAAAAAGAGCCACGAGCTCGGACACTCATTTTCAAAGCTCGGTAATGTCATCGGACATACATGTCCAAATGAGAAGAATTTGTTTCCGAGCTCGTAAATACATCTGGCCAAAAAAAATTAAAGGCAAGACACATTCCGAGCTCAGAAATGTGTGTGTACTTTATGTTCTACACAAAAAAATTGAATTTAGAGGCTCAATGATTCGAGCACAAATTACATTTTCACAACTTTAAAGCCTTTTAAAAACACAACATTGGAAATTCAAAAAGATAACATTGTCAATTCGCCTTAAAATCCAAGACCTTAAAAATCCAAGACCTCAAAATTCCAAACCTTAAAATCGAAATACTAAAAATCCAAATCAAAACAAATTGTCCAATCAATGTACTAAAAAAATATTAAAGTTTCAAATGTTATCCAATATCTTCTACCCAACCAGTCCATCATTGATCGAGCGG
>JAULKM010115290.1:0-22058 GCA_032355605.1 Rubia tinctorum | reverse complement strand
CACCACCACCCACACCCTCATGCAGCAGAATCAGCAAAACCCTTCCGCTCAGCGATTCCCGTTCAACTCAATAGTAACGTCACAGGGTCCTGTTCCTGCCCCAAAACACATGATGGATTACTCCGACGCCGGTGCTGGTGTCGGTTCCGGCGGTGGCGGTGGCGGTCCGCCGTCTCCTAATGGCGGCGCAGGGTTCAACATTGAGCCGGCTAAGAAGAAACGTGGCCGGCCGAGGAAGTACTCCCCCGACCGCACCGCTGCCGGGAGCAGCATTGCTCTGGGGCTTTCTCCAACTCCGGTGGCTACGCAGATGTCTGGAAGCTCTTCTGTCGCCGGACTTGCTGATTCCGGTGGCTCCGGCACTGCAGCTGGGAATGTTTCCTCCGAGGGCCCTGCTAAGAAGCATCGAGGTCGCCCCCCTGGCTCTGGGAAGAAACAGCTTGATGCTTTAGGTGATTTTACCTGATCAAGTCTGTAAATGTGCAAAAAAATAATTTTTTTTTACTGTGCTGTGTTAATGTATGGTTTCTTGATTTGCAGGAGCTGCTGGAATTGGATTTACTCCTCATGTTATTACTGTGAAAGCTGGCGAGGTATAATTATAATTGTTTCATAAATGTGGTTAATTGTTTGATTGAAATGGTAGATCATAAATGTTGTAACTTGTTTCTATTAAAATGCTTCTATAAAGAAATTTCTTAATTTGCCTCAGAGTTCTCTTAAATGTTAAAGAAGTGTCATAATTTAGATTAAATGTATGCTGTGTGTTTGCTGTATAGAGTCACAAATGTGGGTTCGGGGGGTGTAAACAGCCTCTTGCAAATTAATTTATGAGGTAAGGCTGTTTACATCTAGCCCCTAACCTGGATCTGCAAGCAGATCTCGTAGAACCAGGTTCCCTAAAGATCTTTAAAAAAATAAAAAATTCTTGGATACTCTGTTTTTTCTTCCTTCTTTCTATATGATGCCCGGATAAAAAATTTGTGCTATTTTTTCCCGTGTTGTGTGGATCATGTAACGAGGCTTTTGCCCTGAGTTTGTTGATTGTGTTGGATTTTGTAATTTTGTCCTGGGTTTGAAAGAGTGCAAAAGCTGCACCTAAGCGCGCAAACGGTAAAAATTACCGAAGCGCTTGGCGCAAGCTTTTACTTCATTGACGTGGAGCGCACACTTCCTTGACAAGGAGCGCACTCACTAATATGTTCCAGGAATATTTCAACATTGACAGTTTAACAAAAAACATAGCATAATAACTCAAAATAGTAAAAGTCCATCATTTTCCAAACACAATTTAAATCCATCATTTTATGAGGTAGTAAGACACTGAGAGAAAAACCAGATTTTAAAAATATTAATGAAGGCTTTAAACTCTAAAGACCATCAAAGTCATCATCCTCATCTCCGTCGTAAGTATTATCATCATCATCATCATCTTCGACAAGAGTTCGATATTCCAGAAGAATATACAGAAGGTGATGGAGAAATAAGAAGAGGCGGCTTGATGTGATGTTATTCTTGGTCTTCCGTATCTTATATTATGTCTATTAGTTGGTTAATAAAGTTTGACTTTTCTTTAAAAAGCCCTAGAAGCTTAAATAAAATATCAGAAAATAACAAAAACGCTTTCGTCTTAAAAGTGCATTTTTAACGCTTCTGCGCTTCGACTGAAGCCTCAGAAAGCGCTAAAAAGAGCATGCTTTTTGTCCATCACATGTGCTCAATGAAGCTGAGTGCAACCCTGAGCGCCTGACGCAAACGTGTTTTTTTTAGCTGAAGCGATCTTTTTAAAACAGACTTTATCTAGAAGGCGCGCATAAGAATGATTGTCTGGTGTTTATTTCGTGTGGAAGAGAAATGTTGTCCAGCACCCCTGGTTTGCTAATTCCAGAAAATTGAATTTTCTTATCTCTGAATAGGATATGAAAGTCCCAAATAAAGATGAAGTCAATATAAATTGAGCAAACCAACTGAGTCTAAGGAGTACTGTCTATAGAAACTTTATAAGGTTATGTGTATATACAGTGCTGGAAAGTTCATTATGATTTTGCACATGGATAAATGAAACTTGCCATATGAGTTACCTTTTTAGGGCCAATTAAAATGTCACAGTTCATCATTTCTGTCTAAGTTGTATTCTTGGAAATGTGCAGCTCTATAATTTATTTTTTTGGCAAAAGGGGCACTAATTTAGTTTCCTTTAACGATAAATAGTATGAAATTGGTAACAAAGTGCTGGCAATTCTCTTTGCCTCTGATTTTGGTAATGTAACTTCTGTCTACTTTCTCGTTCCTCTGACTGGCAGGATATAGCATCGAAAATAATGGCTTTTTCTCAGCAAGGGCCACGCACTGTTTGTATCCTATCAGCAAATGGTGCTATCTGTAATGTGACCCTAAAACAGCCAGCAACATCTGGTGGCACTGTGACTTATGAGGTGAGAGTGTAATACAATGTGTCTTCTCTCGCATGCAGCATGTGTACTGAATGTTTTGATTGTTAGTGGGAGTGTCATCCAATATGTTTAACATCTTCTCTGTTCATATTTTATAAATGCATCCTGGCCATAAGAAGTGCATTCTTTCTATTTTGAATTAGCCCAATTAGATCTGTATTTCATTCCGTGGCTCAATATTGAAAGATGTTAATAATCTGATGGATGATCTGCTTGTTAAAGGAGATAGGTAATGTTTTTTTCAGATAGACTCATTTTTGTTTTTAAAATAAGTAACCAATCCTTTGGCGGCAGTGTGAGGGTAATGGGGGAAAATGTAATGGACTTACACCCTTATGGCTGATGATGCCTATGAAAGTAGTTGCTTTTGGTTATAGTTCTATGTTTATTGTGTGCTGGCTCCTCCACTGGTTATCAACATTCACCATCACGATTAGCTTACACATATCTGGAGCTTTTGCCGAACTAATGTATACCACTAGGACTCATTAGCTGCAATATCATGGATATCATGTTCCTGTTTGAGGTTAAGCTCTTTAGAATAGTTTTTAAGATTTTGATGATATCTGATACTACTCTTCCATGATGCTCTTTGTATACAAGAATCTAGAATAGTTTTATAAGATTTTGATGATATCTGATACTACTCTTCCATGATGCTCTTTGTATAAAAGAATCTCTCCCTTTTAATTCCTTTTCTGCACCTTCTTTGTCATGTATATCTATAATTTCAAATGAGTCAGGACATAAATCATCCCCTAAACTTTTCTGAACCATACTTTTGTTTTGTTTCTTCTAGTTGTGATTGTCACTCCACGTTTAAACAGAATGTTCTGTAATTAAGTGTCCATTGGCTAGCGTTCAGTTTCAATACTTTATCCATGATAACAATGCTTCTGTTATCGTCTGTATGTGATGAATGTGTACAACGCCTGCTTATAAAGTGTGCATCTTGGACAAGATGTATATGTGAAATATATAAGCTTCTAGAGGTAACAGCATAGGATCTTACAATGTTTTTGGAATTGTTTTTCGTTCTTGCTATGTTTTTATGAATTGCTATGTTTTTATGAATTGCTAATGTTGTGACTGGGGTTTTTTCCTAACTTTCATATCCTCACACTGTCAGTACTCGTTTTCCCCGACTATCTAGTTTCAGTTTTAATATTTGCTTTCAGTGTCTTCTCTTCAATTAGTTTCTAACAATGTTACTTGGAAAAATCCTAGGACAAGGAAGTGTTGTTTTTGTATCTTGCTCTGTTAAGCTTATGACAGGCCTGCTTAGTTGTTGTATGGTTCATCTTCTTTCCCTAGGACAGGCCTGCTTACTTGAGTCGATGCAAACTGGTTCATCTTCTTTCCCTCATATTTTATTCCTTAGTTATTGTCTAGTGCATCTTGTTTGTGCCTCAGTAGTAACTACGGTCCATTGGTACTCGAGTGCTGCCATGTGAAATGAATATGTTTTATCTGTTTTTGAACCTTTTTGTAAGCTGTTAGCTGTCATCATCTCTCTCCTTTATGAGGTTGTGGTATTCTTTCCGCTTGCTTCTTTATGTTTATATCCTGCCCTTTAACTGATGCCAAATATCATTTGCAGGGTCGCTTTGAAATAATCTCCCTATCAGGCTCCTACTTACTGTCAGAAAATAATGGCAGCCGCAGCAGAACTGGAGGCCTGAGTGTATCTCTGGCTGGGACAGACGGCCGGGTCTTGGGTGGTGGAGTTTCTGGAGTGCTTCTGGCCGCATCACCCGTTCAGGTATACTATCTTTCCCTTTCCTGTTATTGTACTAGTAAATTGCAGCTGTGGTGTATCGCCCGTTACATCTGGTAGTCGTCTCTTTCAGGTGGTGGTTGGTAGCTTCATTGCCGATGGGAAAAAGCCGAAATCCAGCTCTGCTGCTGCACCGCAAACGCCCAACATGCTTAACTTTGCAAATCCAGTGACCGGGACTAGTCCCCCGTCCCCCTCTCAAGGTGCATCCAGCGACTCATCTGATGACAATGGCAGTCCACTCAACCGCAGCTCAGGAGGGCCGTACAGCAACAACCCTCAACCGATGCAGAACATGCCAATGTACACTAGTATGGGCGGGTGGCCAAACTCGACGATGAAGATGCATCCAAACTGAGTTGCTGCAAGTTCGAGGTTGACTGCAAATGCTAACGGGCAGAAAATAGGGCTTATCTTTTACCTGTGTTCGCTCCCCTCGTGTTTAATGTTAAGCTTGTCGTTACCCCTGGCGTATAGGGCTAGTTAGCCGAGGCATTATTTATCGGCTTCTTTCTCAGGTTCTGAGAATATGTTGGTTTTAACTGCAAACTCCTAACTGCTTATCTGGCTTTCCTTTAGGTGTACTGGTACCTTTGGTGAATCTGGTCTATGAGAATGGCATATTAGGTGGGATATGTTTTGTTGGGTGTGCTGGTGCTTCTGATCTATGAGAATGGCATATGTTTTCAAAAGGCTTTGATGTTTTACCTTGACAACGGAATAGATTGATAGGGGTGGTAAATGGTTGAGTACGAGTTTGGGTAATGTGGATAATTAAAAAAAAGAGCCTAGTGATAAAATGACCATGAAAGTGATTATATAATTGTGCAATCTCAGAAAGTGTCAAAATAACTTTTGACTTTGCTGACTTTTTAGTCAACTGTTTGATAGTTCGATTTTGTTGAAAAGATTATTTTACCCTTGTCCAAAAAAAGAAAAAAAACTAAAAGATGAAAGGACCATTATTCCACGTTTTTCTCAGTTCCGGCAGTTGAGGGAGTTTTTGCTTCCTCTGAAAGTTCTGCTCCCCTGGAAGTTTTTGCTCGGCCTTTAACCTTCTTAGAATAAGTTTTTTTAGCGGTATAATTCAGCCACCTCAAATATTGCCCTGGTTCCACCACTACTGGCGACCGCCATCATGGACAGCTTCTCCTCCTCCACCGAAGTGGCCGCCGCTGACGCATCTCCCAACCTAATTCCTCCTCTACCGGTGCCGGCGCATCGCGTTCAAAGATCGAATTTCTTCGACTGTGTTCTCCTGATCGAGGTCTCTGCCGACGAATCCACCGATGTTAACTCCGGTAACAACGGCTGCGCCGACTGCGTGTACCAAAGCATCGCAATGTGGGCCTGGGAGCGGAAACAACCATGGGATTTTGGTTTACTCTAGGGTTTGGGTTTTACAGAGGGGCAGAGAGTATACAGAGGGGATTTTGGTTTACTCCGGCAACAATGGTCGTGCCCTCTGTATACTCTAGGGTTTTGGTTTTAACTGCAGGAAATTGAAGTTGCTTGTTGTGTCTTTGATTGTAGTTGTTTTATTCAGTTTATCTGTGATTACAACTGTTTTTGTTGGATCTATTTGTGTCGTCGCCGGAGTGTTGCTCCACCGGTGGAGTAGGCTGCATCTGATGGTAGGGCTTCACCGGCAATTCTGAGCGTTGGGTCAGGTGTGGGCTGTGGTGGTGCAGCAGGAATGCTTCGCTGGTGGTGGTGGTACGATCTCGATTTGGGGTATTTTAGGTATTATTTTTTAGTTTCTTAGTCAAGGGTATTTTTGTCATTTCATTTTCTTATCTTGCTTGAATTTATATGGTCAATGCCGGAATTAGGGAGTTTGGCTATATTAGCACAATTTTTTTAAAAGTTAGGGTTAAATTGACACTTAATGAGATTACAAGGTTATATTAGCACTTTCAGCATAAAGTTATGGTTATAAATGTATTTATCCCTTAAAAATATAGAAATAATCTTTACTATGGATCATAAATTGGTTAAAATTTATAGATATGATTGATTTTAGGTGGTTTTTTTATGGATCATAAATTGGTTGAAAATAATTCAATCCACGAATTTCAAAGGTTATACTCCATCCGTTTCTTTATAAGTGACACCATAGGTTTAGGTGCTTGAATTTATGTGAAGAAAATGAGTGGATGAAATTGAATGTAAAAAGTAAAATGAGTGGATGAAATTGAAGGAATCTTACCAAAAATAGAAAGTGTATCAATATAAAAGAAATAACCCAAAAAGGAAAGTGTGCTAATAATAAAGAAACAGAGGAAGTAGATTTTTTTGAATTTTTTATTCTGTTTTAAAAACAAATTCATAGATATAAATGAGAGATTGTTAGCACAAAGTCTTGTTTAAAAGTGTTTAACCATTAGACATGTCATTTCATAATTAATGTAATCAATGTGGTGATTTAATATTTCTTTCTAATTATTGCAACGAGATTTCTATAATTTTGAAAATATTTTAAAAAATATTTTAAAATGTAAGTAATTATAATCCAATCCTAAAAGTCACTGGGATGAAATTTTTCATAATTGATCTAACCGTTAGAGGTTTAACGAGAGACTATTTCAATTATTTGTATTTATTGGAATTTTAGTTTTTTTAAATCGCAACCTTCGAACTGAGAAGGAAAAAAGAATGGGTAAATTCACAAGTCAGACAATTTTATTAAATCCCGCGATAAATCCATCATCCAATTTGTTTGACTCATATTTTAAAAAATTTCATTTAATTCACATTTCATTTTTTCCAGAACTGATTTTATTAATATCCAAATGAGTAAAAAGATAAATCTATCTATTACTATTTTAAAAGCGTGAGTTTATTCCTTGGGAACAGGTTAGGGTACGATGGACAATCATCTTCCCCTTCAGAATTAGTCCTCCAGTCTGCTTCACCATCTTCTTCCTTCGATGTGAAATTATCTGCTGCCGGTGAAGAACAATTTGAAGGTAACATGTCATCTTTGAACTGCCATCCAATTATTCCCTCAATTTTCTTCAACTTCTTCTTACCGTCTCCTATCTTCTACGCCAATGGCCAAGATGTGCACTTCCCCACTTGCCTGCTTCAGACGCCGCTATGTTCTCTTGTTGCTACGTGTCTCCTTATCACCTCTCCCATTCCTTACGTGTTGCCCCCTCGCCCATCTCCTTCCTTTACGCCTCTTAATTTAATGCAACTTCATCTTTATCTTTACATTCTACCGTTCCGCTTTTCCATTTACTCTTTTCTAGATCATGTATGGGTGAAGTGAGGGGTTCCGGTTAATTTATCTTTGTTGTTATCTGTTTAGTAACTGTTGTGTAGGTGAAATTAGGGGTTTTACCTCTGCCGGTAACTGCCTTTCTCAGCATTGTTTCGTGTTCCCCACCTGTAAAAGGCCACCTATTTTTTTCCACTTGTGCGACACATATTAGGGGTTTCTAGATTCTATGTACATTTATGTGAAGAGGCTTTTGTCTATATGGAGAAGACGTGAATGAAGTATATTAGTATGTGCTAGATTATGTATGGCTTTTGTCTAGATTCTCTGTATGTTTGAATCATCCCCAATCTCTGTATGTGCTACTTAGTCTTTTGGGTGCTACTTAGTCTTTCGGGTAGATGGAAATTCAACTACTAGATGGAGTTTGTTAAAGAAGAGACTTGTAGAGGTGTGTCCAATGTGTACATCTGTGGCATCGGTATCAACGACATGTAGTCTGTCGATAAACCATGGCTATGACGGACGGCTACATGTGAGTTGTAATCGAAGCCGTTCACTTTTCGCCGACTCAAGCCGTTCTCTCTCTCTGGCGGTGTCTCTCAGGTGATCATTGAACCGCGCTCACGCTGATTCATTTACTGTTAATTACACCAAGATATCTTAAAGTAGAAAATTATACAGACGCTGGGGTGGTTGACGTCGGTTCCAGGAGCATCAAGCACTGTACTGGAGGCTGTTGTGCCGTATTCTTGGATGTCCATGATTCAATTGCTTGGCAAGATTGATTTGTGTTATTTACGCTTCATTTTTTTTGTTTTTCAATCTCAGTTGAATTTGGTGTAATGATGATTGTTGATACTGTTTTATTTATGTTGTGAAAATGTGCAGGTTTCAGCTCAGTTTGCGTGTTCGAAAACTGCAAAGGAAATGACACTGTTGGCTTATAATAGAGCTCTCAAACTTTCCAAGCAAGGTTTTGTTTATTTTTTTGGGAGACATGAGTGTCATGTTATTTTAGTAGTTTAACATATAATTTGCATGTGCTCTGTGTTTTAGCTAGATAATGTAGTATGTTTTCAAATTCACACGAAGGGAGGCTAATAAGCTCATTAATGTTGATGTTATAATCATTTAAAAGATTCCTAAGGCTGAATACGAGGACAAAACTATTGCAAGATTGTTGCTTATGGTAATCTCCGGGAACATATAACTTAGGTAAATGTTTCTTTGGATAGGATGGGGGTTCATGGGTAGGTATCTAGAGCTTATAAATATGGGGTCTCAAGTATTCCTCTTTAGGATAATTTTCTTAGTGTTTCAAGTATTGAAGTGCCTGTATTTTCAGTGTTAAGGTTTATAGTCTCTCCGAGGATTCGTTTGAAATGATACACTTTGAAAATATGTGTTCACAACTGTGAAAATATATTTTTGGCTCTGCTTCCACTTGCTTTTCCCCTTATCCTGCATGCTTGGTTTATTTCGCCTCTTCGTCAATTGTCAGATTTCTCCGGCCTCCGATTATCTCCTTCCTCCACCCGCCTGCTTCAGACAACCCTTTTTTCTCCCTCTGTTATGTGTCTCGTTGGTGTTCCTCACTCCCCCTTCCGGCTTCTTCATTTAAGATAATTTTTTTAATTTTTATTCTCATGGTTCCACTCCATCAATTACCTCGTTCGTTTCTACTTTTTTTTGCTTTCTGCATTGGTAAATTTGGGGCCCCAATTTGGGGATCCGATTTGTTCACCGTTTAGGGGTCCTACCTGTTCATCATTATACCACTTTGTTTTTCTGCTTTAGCTCTTCTGTTCCTACTTTTTCACTTTTGGTACCAGTTAGTTTGAAGAGTAAATTTGGGGGCTTTGATTTGTTGATAGGTATACCGCTTTCTGCTTTCGTTTTTGCTTTCCTGATTTCTTTTCTGTGCAGATGAATGTGGCTTTCCCATTTCAGCGTATTTATTTCCTGCAAGTTATCTCTGTTCTTTTAGTTTCTTGAACTCACATTTACCCCTTCTTTTACAGGTAATTTCTGCTTCCTTCCTTTGTCTTCAATCTATAAAACAAATGTAAGGCCCCTGCTCTTGTGTTTATATATGTTCCATTCCTTGCCTTTTACTTTCCCTTTGTTGTGTTAGGATTCAATGGCCTTAGTTTGGCAATTTTTTGTTCTGGTTTTTGGTTGCCGAAGAGGGTTGTTCTGTTGCTTGCTTGTTAATTTTTGCTATAGGTTTCTCAGGCGAGGCTTCTGTACCAGATGAAACCTTAGTTTTTGCATCTTTTGAAGAGTTTCTCGGGTATTGAGGCATTATAGCAAAGCAAGCCAGAGAGCCTAGGGATGTTAGAAAGTGGCCAGAGAGCTTAGGCGAGATAGATTTTTAGGAGGACGACAACCCTATTTTAGTTTATGATTTAATAAGCTTTTAGTTTCAGTCCAGACCAATATGTGATTTATTTTATGCTCTAATTGATCATTCAAGCTACTGGTAGCATTTTATTTCTATATGTAATTTCTCTTTTACACTGTTTCTATAAGATGACCTATAGATTTGATGAACTATTTTAGACTCTTCTTTATCTCTTTGCTTTGAGTTTATAGTTTTTATCATTGCTTACATGCCATTCTTTAGCACCTTTTTCATCTTACCAGTCATTTGCTAATCCATTTTGGGCCTTTGCTAATCCATTTTCTAATCATTTGATCTTTGTATGTCTTTTAGTTAAATGGTATTTTTAGACATCAACCTAACCTTCTTGGATCAGCAGTGGTTGTCATTAGAAGAAGGAGTGCGACAAGGTATGAGAAGAAAGGGTTGCAGCGGTTTGAGTGGAAATACATTTGTTTTATAGTTGAGGGATGTTTTGTTGTATTTTACAAGGCTTGTTATAATTTGTTAAATGTTTTCTGCGAGAAAAAAGGAAGTACAAAACAGCCTCGATTGATTTCTTTAATGATGGAGCCGACTTTGTAACTAAGACTCTTCGTCGTGTCCTCAACCTTCTTCTTACTAAGGAATGAATGAACAACGAAAGCATGTGATATTCTTGTAAATAATATGTTACTTGCTCATATAAATAAGATGTTACTTTTTCTTTTAGGTGGATCAATGATAGAATCTATTATGTTGAAATCTTCATGATTGGAATGAATTAATACTGAATATTGGTCCTTTAATCCGGGTGACTACTGCACATAGTGCAGTTTACAGTATCTAGTAACTTGTTTTATATGCTAATTGTGAAAGATTTTACCACTCATAAATGTGTCTAGAGAAGGATACAAGGAGCATGTCCCCCTAAGAGTGGTAAATGGGCAGACAGGTCGATATGAGACAAGTAATAAAAATATATAGGTATGATCCATTTTCACCTGTTTTGAACTGACAAAAATGGACCGGGTAAAAAAATGGGCTGAGTTGAAACCCTCACAACCCGCAGGTCAAAAATCACCCAACATGCAGGTCAAAAATGGATAAACCGCAAATTTCAACCCATATATTGACCCATATGGGTTGGTATATGGGTAAGCTCGCTAGTTTCAACCCACGTGTGTTCATATATAAACCTATAAGAGTAAGCCCACATTTTCAACCCATTTATTGACCCATATGAGTTTATATACTAACCCATATGGCTGAATCCACGGGTTTCAAACCATTTATTGACCCATATGGTTACACATGCGAGTTTCAACCCTTATGTTGACCTATATTGGTAAACCCATGACCAACCCACATACCCAATCCGTCTAACCCACATTTTCAATTACTCATTTGACCTGTTACCCATTTTACCCATTACCCATTTTACCCAAATTCTTACGGGTTTGAAAATAGAGAACTAACTTGACCCACGAGTTACAAGTTTATTTTTCCACCCCTATTCACTCGAACCCAAATTTTTGAAAAAGAGAAATGAATATCTATACAAGATGGTAGATTTATTTTTTACATTACGAATCAGTAGGACATGTGATCTCCAAATGTGACTTTGCGAAAATAGTTTGGCGATGCTGCAAATTAGGGTTCGATTTTAGTAGCAGGAAGCCACAAACAATCAGGGTTTGGCTAGCAGATTGGTTTAAAAGAGCACCAGAGAAGGAGGTTAATGGCTCACCTGCCAAGTAATATGGGCTACATGGTGCGCAAGGAACGCTATGACAATTGATCAGGTTCCAAAAAAATACAATGTACTATGAAGATGATAACAACATGCTAAACTCGAAAACTGCAAAACAACTCAGACATCAAGTGAGGGAGCTAATATGGCCTTATGAAGAAAGCGACATGGAGAAGGACATACATTAGATAGCAAAAGTAAAGGATGGAAACAACATGTACAAATGATGGACTCTAGTGAAGGCATATGCTGCTTTGTGTGCAGATACGGGGAAGACTTTTGCAGCATGATGCTCGAACATTCAAGGAATCGAGGTCAAGTGGCAAGGGACAAAAGTATTATGTACCATATGCGTGCTTCAAGGTGAAGTTGCGGCTGTTCTCAACAGTTTGATTCAAGCAAGAAACAAGAGAATCACACATCTGGTCTTTGAAGCTGACCGTGCCAACTTGCCCCGCTATTTGTCTTTATGTGGAAGTTATCAAATGCATTCCTACCTTTCGATAATGTTCTTGATAATTATGGTTTCAATCTTCCATCTAAATGTGTTTTGTGTCATCACTCAAATTCTGTTGATCATTTCTTCAAGTCATGCACATTAGCACAACCCGTTTGGAAAGAAATTCATCTTATGATAGGACTCATACAAATGCAATTTTGATTGTATGTGGTTGAGGCTAACTTTCTACTGGTTCTTTGTAGTTTTTTTTAAAGGTTCATATATCTATTCTATGCACTTTACCTCTCTCAAATGTTGGGATTTATGAAAAACAAGGTTGTTTATCCACTAAAACTGTAAAATACATCAAAGAACAGTTTTACTTTACTCTTATGTGTTATGGCCAAAACATTTTTTCTATTTGATCCTGAAAGAGTGATTTCCAGTAATGATTTCTGCATTACTGGAAGGAATAAATAGAGTACATACAGATAAGGATCCTGCTAAAATAAATCAAGTCTAGTCTTAAAATTCTATCCATATTTAATTTATTTAATCGACTAATTCTAACACCCCCTTAAGAGAAGCGTCAGATGCACAGAGACACAAAGCTTGGATATGGAGAACTCAAATAACGGATGAGGGAGACCCTTGGTAAAGATGTCTGTAATTTGAAGAGAGGTAGGAACATGAGCAACACACAACTTTTCAGATGCAACTAACTCCCGAACAAAATGATAGTTGATGTCAAGGTGTTTTGCCTGCTTGTGAGCAACTGGATTGTGAGCAAAAAAGATGGCACTACTGTTGTCATATAATAGCAGTGGAGAACCATAGAGTGGAATGTGAAGATCATGAAGGATACGAGTCAACCAAACAACCTCTGAAGTGGTGTTGGCGAGGGCCCGATACTCAGACCTCGTGCTAGAATGAGGAACAATGGGATATTTCTTGGTACTCCAAGAAACAAGTTCTCCACCAAGAAAAACTGCATAGCCATACGTGGATCGGCGAGTCTCAAGACAACGGAGCCAATCAACACCAGAATAACCCAACACCTCAGGAGAACTAGCAGACCGAAAGGTAAGACCGAAGTGCAGGGTACCCCGAACATATCGAAGAATCTGAGTGAACGCAACAAAATGATCGTCACGGGGTTCCCGAAGATACTGGTCGACTGTGTTGACTGCAAAGCCAAATTAGGATTGGTTATCGTCAGGTACTGAGAAGCCTCAACTAGAGAGCGATAAAGCGCCAGATTCCAATATTGAGGACTTGTGGAGCTACGAAGCTTCGAGACTGGCTCAAATGGAGTAGAAATAGGAGCTGCATCAGACATCCATGCACGAGTGAGAATATTTCTGACATACTTTGCTTGACCGAGAAGTAAACCTGATGAAGTGGGTGTAACTTCCAAACCAAGGAAGTAGTGAAGAGTGTCCGAATCCTTGATGGAGAATTCCCAATATGTTCAATCAATGAACTGTCGAAGAAGAGTCGAGTAGTTACCGGTAAGAATGATGTCATCGATACAAACTTGCAGGTATAGTAATGACGAGCCCCGAGACAAAACAAAAAGGGAAGTGTCAGCTGACCTGCATAGAAACCCGAGCTGAACCAAATAGGTACTGAATAGCTGAAACCAGGCCCGCAGAGATTTCTTAAGACCATAAATAACCTTGCGCAAGAAACATAGATAATTTGGATGAAGTGGGTCCTTGTAGCCAAGGGGCTGCACCATGTAGACTGGAGTATCGAGGACGCTGTTGAGGAAGGCGTTCTTCACATCTAGCTGATAAAGAGGCCAAGAGCGCATTATAGCAATAGCTAGATTAGTACGAACCGTGCAGGCTTTGACCACTGTACTGAAAGTGTTATCTAAGTCAAATCCTAAAATTTGCAAAAAAAAAAAAAACCTGCGCAACAAGCTTAGAATTATGACGCTCAACAGTGCCATCTGGACGATACTTCAGTTGATAAACCCATTTGGAGCCAACAATGTTGATATCCGATGAGCATGGTACCAAATCCCAGGTGCGTTGTCCACGAAGAGCTGCTATCTCATCACCCATACCAGAAACCCAAGATGGATCCTGAAGAGCAGTGCAATAATCCGTGGGATCAGACCGAGCAAGTAAGGCAGCAGTAAGACCGTTAGCAACGATGTCAGAATAATCTCTTCTCTAAATAACCTCATTTTACAATTGAGTAGCCATCCGATGAGTGCGAGGCCAAAGTGGAGAGTTCGGAGGAGCATTCGCGGTCGGTGAAGGGGCCAGTGAGGTGGTCGGCGGATCGGATGTGCTTGTTGGTGAACTAGGTGAGCTGGTCGATCGCGTGATGGGCGGATCAAAATGCCTTAGAGTGGCTACTAGATGGTCTGAATCGCCAAAGCAGACAAAATAAGGTGCCGTAGTCGGTAAAGGTGATAACATCGATAACCCAGGGGGGCTGGCAACCGAAGTGACAAGCCGAGTAGGAGGAAATTCCATCGTGGAAGAAGCAGGAATATCAGCTGATGCATCAACTGTATCAAAAAAAGTAGAGACATATAGAGATAATAGAGATACTGAAGTAGAACCATCGGCATAAGGGAAGGAAGTGTCATCAAACCGAGCATGTTTGGTGACATATATCTTTCCATCCATAGGATTCAAACATCTATATCCCTTGTACAGGGAGTTATACCCAAGAAAAATACAGGGAAAAATGCGAGGAGCAAGTTTTTGAGCTGCATATACACGGAGATAAGGGTACACATGACAACCTGGAAGTTTGTGTATATGGGAACCCGACCATTAATAACTTTATATGGTGATCGCCTTCCAAGAACAGGAGTGGGCAACCTATGTATGGTATAAGTAGCTGCATCAAATGCATGACTGCGTAAGGCCAGTGGGAGAGAGAGACATGAGTGTGGTATAACATAGATAAGCCCATTTTAACAATTTGGCGGTGCTTGCGCTCATCCTGACCGTTCTGTTCAGGAGTACACGGGAAAAAATCTGATGGTGAATGCCCTTTGTCTGAAAGTGAGAGCACAAGCGACCATTTACGAACTCAATCCCCTATCACTCTGAAACACCTTAATGGTGGAAGAGAACTGGTACCCCACAAAAGCCTCAAACTGGCAATAAAAATCTCAAAAATAAGATTTTTGGCGCAGTGGCTAAAACCACAAGAGTCAGGAATGACCATCATGGAAAATAGCATATTAGGAGAAACCATCAACAAATAAAATAAGAGAGGACCCCCATAAGTCACAATGAACTTGATCGAGTATCCTAGTAGCACATTTATCATTTGCATAAAAAGATAAACACTTCCTTTTAGCCTTTTCACAGCATTATAAAGGATAGGTTTAGGCAAAACCGATGAGACAGATAAAGATCTAGAAGCTCGCAAACCATAAATAACGAAAAGCGGAACATGACCAAATCTAGCATGCTAGGTTGCAAAGAACGCACGCGACTTATTTGATTCAATAAGAGATAATAAAGCAGATGCACCATAGCCTAAAACATGAAGTTTATCCTCAATATGATCGTGAACCAAGGTTTCTCTTGTAATTTTATGCCGAATAATAAACGAGTGATCATCAAAGAAATGACACAGTTAAAATCCCGAGTTAATTTGCTAATGGAAAGATTTTTTTAGTGATATCATACACAATAAGCACATCGTAAAGATACAGAGACTTAGAAATATGAGAATCACCGACATGAGTAATAGCGAGGTGAGTGCCATTACCAACATAGATGCGGGAAGAACCATCATAAGGTATCACATGATCAACAATAGTGGGGGACGATGCCATGTGTTTTATGGTGCCAGAGCCTACAATCCAGTTGGAGCCATCGTGTCATTGATGATGAGAAAGGCATGCATGTCTCGAAATAGCACACTGTCGAGAACCAAAATGAGCCATATCACAAAGGCAAACAAGAAATCATCAAGAGCACAAAAAGATGCCAAAATACCTTCAAGTGCATGTACTTCACACCTAGAGAGGAGCTGGAGCACGTGGATTTCATGCGCAAAAAAGAGAGCTGGTGCGCGTGCATCCCACATGCATGTTTTGAAACGTGCGGGTATAGCCTGGTATGTATGGATCTCACGTGCCAAAGTAGGTTGCTTGATGGGAACACTGCACAAAAATGATAAACTGATGGAGACTCACTGCTGCCAAAGAAATACTGCGGGGATTGGAGAAATACAATCGGAAAATTGAAGAACCCAGAAGAAAATCTACGACCAATAGAAATTGGGAAAAACCTTCTTCTAGAGAACACCGAGAATAGCTGCTTTTTCGAGAAGGAAAATGTTAGGAGATGAACACTGCTGCCAGGAAGAGAGGGACGACTTCAAGACCTAAGAGCAGACAGGAAATAATGGTGGGAGAGACGCTGCCGAAGGATGGCCGGAAGTTTCTGAAAGTTCATCGGAATCAGGTGGCTGGTCGACCAAAAAAGAGAGAGAGAGGGAATTGACCCAAAAAAATCAGGGTTCATAATTCAGGACCAGAACTTGCTCCGATACCATGAAACAGTGATTTTCCATAATGAGTTATGTATTACTGGAAGGAATATATAGAGTACAATCATATTAGGAATACTAGTACTAAGTCTAGTCATCAAACTCTATCCATATCTAATCATCTAATTGACTAATTCTAACAAATCCCACTAACCATAAATTGATGATTTGGGGATTTAGGGATTGAGGAAGAAAAGAAATCTATTGAGTGAAGAAGTGTTCTTGCAAGCGTGCTTATGATATTACATAAAGAGAGCCCTAAAGAGTATTACATGAAAGGCCCAAAATACCCTTAACTAAAATGCTAATATAATGCTAACATCCCCATTAAATCACGACGCTACATCAATAAGCATCTAGAGTTTGTCAGACAAGAAACGAAACCGTGCAGTGGAGTGGACCTTCGTTAACAAATCTGCAAATTGGAGAAAATAGGGAACAAAAGGAAGTGAAATAGTTCCAAACTGCAAATTGTGGTGGGTGAAATGACAATCAATCTCAATATGTTTGTTGCACTCATGGAAGACCGAATTACATGCAATGTAAATAGCACCATGGTTATCACAATTTAATGGTGTAGGATTACGAGTCGTGATTCCCATATCAACAAGAAACGAGCACAACCAAACAATCTCAGAAGTAGTCGAAGCCATGGCATGATACTCAGCTTCTGTGGAGGAGCAAGAAATAACATCCTGCTTCTTGTTCTTCCAAGAAATGAGTGAGTCGCTAAGAAATATACAAAATCCAGTGGTGGACTTACGATCCCCAGGATCACCAGCTCAATCAGCATCAGAATATACACACAACTGTAAAGATGAGGACAAAGGAAACAGTAGGCTACGAAACCGTGTGCTTCGAAGATACCTGAGAATGCAAAGAACAACATACCAATGAACTGAAGTAGGAGCCGTGACAAGCTAACTAACGGAATAAACAACATGAGCAATATCTGGACGATTAACCATGAGATAAACTGAACTGCCAACCACTGTACGATATAAGGTTGGATTGGACAAAGGAGACCCATCAGTGGGAGAGTAGCAGGCATTGGTCTCAAGAGAGATGTCAATGGTTCTTTTGTCAGTGAGACGTTTACGCTAAAAAATATCCACTATATACTTGGATTGTGATAAAAGATAGCCCTTAGAGTAAAAAACCATCTTAATACCAAGAAAGTAATGGAGTAAACTCAAGTCTTTCATAGAAAAACACCGAGCCAAGTCACACTTCAACAATTGAATGCCATCACAATCATCACCAATAATAATCATATCATCAACATAAAAGGAGAGAAGAATACAACCCTTGATGAAAAAGGTCAAATCATAAGGAGGGAGAAGAAAGCCAAGAGAGGCGATCCCTGTGGAGAATTTATCAAACCAAGCTCTGGGAACTTGTTTGAGACCAGATAGAGACTTGAAAATCATGCATACATGCCCAGGCTGATGCGCTACCCCAGGAAAAGGTATCATGTAAACCTCTTCATGAAGATCATCGTACAAGAATGCATTCTCAGCATCCATCTGCGATATTTTCCACCATTGACTAGAAGAACTGTAATTAAAGTACGAATGGTGGTCATCTTTGCAATAAGGGCAAAGGTTTCCTCATAATCCGTGCCATACTCCTGAGAATAACCTTTGGCAACAAGACGGGCCTTGTATCGCTCGATTGATCCATCAGATTTTGTTTTAATCTTATAAACCCAATGAGAACCAATGGTATGATTCCTATAAGGCAAGGGTACCAAATCCCAAGTGTGAGTCTGATGTAGAGCAGTGAGTTCCTCAGCCATAGCAGCATGCGATAAAGGATCATAGACAACCTCTCTATAGGACGCAGGCTTAGACAAACAATGAATAGACACGAGAAATGAAGCAAAAGAGAGAGAATATGAGGAATAAGCAAAATAAGGTTGTTGATTTGACTTACGGATACGAGTAGACTGACGTAGTGGATGATTGTCCACAATCTCTGGAGGTGATTGAGGCTGTGTAGGAGGAGAGGCCAGAGAAGGATCTTGCATGTCGTGAACCAAAGTATCAGATGCTGATGGTGGAACCTCATAGATGGTGATGTCAAAAGTATCGATGCAAATAAGAAATGATTGAGTCATGTGATGTGAACTAGCTGGAACAGATGAGAAAGGAATATTCTCTAAGAAGACTACATGACGAGAAACATAAAGTTTCCGACTGACAGGATCAAAACAACGATATCCCTTTTGGACACTACCATATCCCAAGAAACCTATAAGGCAGATTTAGGAGACAAATTACTACGCTCAACTTGGGGCCGGAGAATAAAATAGGAGGAACCAAAAAACATGCAAGGAGGAATATAAGGTGCATGTCCATACAATTTTTTGAAAGGTTACAAATCTGGATTGTGAGAGGTTGAAATACGGTTGATGAAATGAACATGTGTATGAATGGCTTCCCCTCAAAAGATTTTCGAAACTTCAGCTGACAACAAGAAAGGGCAAGTTGTTTCAATAAGATGACGTTGTTTCCTCTCAGCAAAACCGTTGACGTATGGTTCCATCAGAAATTAATGTTGATGGAGTATGGGATCCAGGAACAGGCAACCCTTGTAGCTATTTATATGCTAGATCATCACTTTTGAAGAAGATTCCCATTTGAAGAAGATTTTTATGTTTATGTTTTCTCTCCCTTGTAGGTCTCTCAAAACTCATCAGTTCATGAAGCTCACGTCTCTTAGGAACACAGTGATACACAAAAACCTTCTTCAAAAGTGATGGTCAGTATAGATTTTGCCACGGGGAACTACAGAGGCTGCTTCTCCAGAGGGTGTTGAGATGGTTTGCTTTTTTTTTTTTTTTGAATTATTAAGCATTTCATAAACATCCTACTCACCATTTTACTGGGAAGAAAAACAAACACCCCATATTCAAGGGTTTTTGTTATGGCATATTACCCTTACACTAGTGGAAACAGGGTGGTTAAATGTTTGTAATCAATGACGGTTTATGAGGAACTACTTTTAATTAGGAATCGAATTGGGTTTTGAATTCGGAACTCCCTCCCAAGTCACGCCTTTTATTATAAAGACGGTTTATAATCGATATAATGCGGTTCCACCTTTATTAAAAATCGATTAAATGTGGTTCTATTGTAGAACTGTTTTTAATGGACTGTCTTTGTTGGGCATTTTGACCCACTACATGAATAAAAATCATACCTTTCAGGATTTTCTCCACCTTAGGTTTTTTTTTCTTTCTCCAAATCTCATGCCTCCCTCTCACTTTCTCACGCCTCTGCCTCCCTTTAAGCTTCTCCACCATCCTAAACACTTCCCTCTCCATTTTCAACCTTCCGCCTCCCTCCTCTCGCGCCACTACATCACCAAGAGTCTCTTCGACGCTCCAGTCCCTCCACCGCACTGCTCCAGTGCCTTTGTCGTGCCGCGCCGCGTCTGGAGAATTCGATTCTGCCGAGGGCTTCTTTTTTTGAATTGAGGGTTTCAGATTGTTTTCATACGGGGGTTTCGTTTGCAGATCTAAATTTACAAGTGGTGTTTATTGCTGGAAACCAATTGATTTCTAGCAATTATTTTTAGGATATACGATCCAAGTTCCAAATATGGAACTGAATTCAAATCTCAATCAAACGCGATTTTTGAACCGCCTTTGATTATTGACGATCAAAGACACAACTAGAGTAGGCACTTCTCAGCTATGATAAAAATGCCTTTAATCATTCTTTTCCCACTAGTATAATGAACATTTTGTTTAGAGGGAGTAATCACTTGCATATCTTATGATAATAGTCCCTCTCGTATATATTCAAACTCAATATAAGGATATTTTGTAAAAGGTTTGAAGTCCGACAAACTAATGTCAATAGAAGGGTGGAGCTTTTTATTGTAACATTTCATCTCCTTATAATTAATTAATTAATTATTAATATAATATATAAAAAGGATTCATGTCAACTTCTTTCCTTTTTACTATGGCTTTGTAAATGCTATAAAAGTCCCGGTGAGCAGAGTTGATAAGCAGAGTTGATTCCACGAGAAGCATAAGCAATAATTTTGGAAGCAGAGTTGGATCGTAGATGGAACTTGGATCGTATTTGGAAGCAGAGTTGATAAGCAGAGTTGATTCCACGAGAAGCATAAGCAATAATTTTGGAAGCAGAGTTGATTTATAGTACATTGGTAAGCAGAGTTGATTCCACGAGAAGCATAAGCAATGATTTTAATTTCTGTTCCTACTAATTTCACAAACTCCTTTGGTGATGCCACCACACCTTAATTCAAAAATGATTTCTAACACTAAAATTGCGAATAATGAATCTAAAAATGAGAAATAAATCTATATGTGAATGATATCGGCTAAGAATAACTCATACTAGTTACTATCGATCATAGGCGTAATGATAAATCAATTGTTACACGTCTATCGGTTATAAGAAAGTAGGTACGTTTAACCTCCCAAATTCTTTCTTATTTTATCGACATTTAATCAATTATAATCAACTAACTGTTTCGCTTACAAAATGTCTCCAGAAAGTATTCGGTAAACTAGAACACACTATAATAGCATTAAGAATTAAAAGAACCCGATATAGCATTTACCAAAGTAAAATCAAATAGCAAGGCACACTCAATTATTCTCTATCTTGTTATTACAGTCTTAGCTAGTTAGTTGTTTTTCACAAGATTGTGTCACTTACTAATCCCATCCAACAATTACGTGTTGGCGGAAATTAGATAGCAATATTCTAAAAACATTCAAGTTGGTCATACTCAAACATATTAGAAATAAATTCAACCAAAAAACAATCAAGAATGCAAGAATAAATTATAAAGCAATTATGCCACACGATTTAAAACCAACTTTTATTATTCTATGCCGATATATAAATGGCAAAGTCTTGGGAAAGACCGTCTTTCCATAGACATATAGAAAGACGGGGTTGAATTGGAATTATAGAAAGGTAAAAGTTTTAAGTTGCAATATTAAAAATTTATTATGCAACATTTAGGAGTGATGTGTTTATGACCCGATTGATATAACCCAAAATTTTTATTTTGATTTATTCAAATTTACAGTTTAAACCTTGATCTTTCCATAACTTATGGAAAGACCGTCTTTCAAGAGACAGACTCTATATAAATTAGCTACTCATAATTATTAAACTAAAAAACAATATAAAAAACATGATCAATATAAGAAAATAAGAAAATGAAATCAACCTAACCTAACTAACTAAACCTGCACACATATCGAATATCAAACCAAATAATTATGCAGTGCACCTAAATTGTGTAACCTGCGGCAGCTCTAAATTAATCAAACGAAAACTGTAAATCTGTTCGAAAAATATAAAAAGACCCGTCCCTCTATAGTCTGTATCCGTGTATGTATACACGCAGTGGCGGAACCAGGAGTTCTGGCAAGGGGTGGCGGAAAAAGCGTGCAAATTTTTTTTTGCACGCTTAATACAACAACAAAAATTTCACGCTGAATACAACAAAAAAAATT
>JAULKM010115273.1:0-22061 GCA_032355605.1 Rubia tinctorum | reverse complement strand
TATAACTACTACACGTTGCATAATAAAACTTTAATATTGCAACAAAAACATTTTACCTTTTATTATTATAATTAAACTCGTCTTTCCATAAACCTATGGAAAGACCGTCTTTCCCAAGACTTTGCCTTTATTTTATTTAGTTTAACTTGAAATGTAATCATATTATCTACTCTTATTATCTCGAGAACCTCTGATTTACGTCTGGTGACGCACTAGCACCGTCACAGTGATGTCATCAGGAGCAAGGTGGAAAAAGTCTGATTGGCTCATTTGAATTATTATCTATTTAAGATAGTTTGGAAAACTCCACATTTAAACAAGCTCAAGAATGCAATTTTTGCTGATATTCCAGAAAATATCGTGTCCACTACTTCTTGTTTGTCACATTTTCATTTCAACTCGACTATAGTAGTTTCAACCTTGGTTTTGCAAAGGGTCAGGTCAATCCATTTGGACTGTGCCAGATGACACCAATTCAAATTTTATACCAATTATGTTCTCTGTAGACATAGAGGCTTAAAGATCTAAATTTGTAACAAGAACCACTCTCGTTGGAAGACATCTTTCCAGAGTAAAATTAATGAAAAAGGACATATACTATTCAAACTTCATGATATATAATAGCGGTTTAATTGAAGAAACGGAAATGATCAATAAGTATTTCGTATGTAGAATTGCAGATGTTCATTTATTTTATTTTATTTTATTTGAATTCGACCATTTGAAATTGTTTCAACATGCTCACAAATGAATGCAGACGAAGACGATTCTAAAATCATGTCACTAGTGCGCAAAAGTTTGGATGCCATGTAAAGAATCTTTGGAATATATTCTAAAACTATTTGATACTTTTAGAGTTGTACAAAATCTTACGTACACTCCTTTAAAGTTGATAGCTTAAACGGATTCTAATTTCACTTTTACAGATTCCAATATAATATACTCTCTCCCATTCTAAATTGCTTATTTACTTTTTGAGAGTCAAATTTTTATAAATTTTGACCCTAAATATAAATTAGCAAAAAAATAATAAATATATCATTTGAAATATTGTTATATTTGTCTTAACATCTATTTTCTAAATATCAATTTTATGCGAAATTATTACATGTAACTGGATATATTTATGGTAAACATGCACATTGAATACCGTGAAAAAATAAACAAACAATTTAGGTTGTGACGGAGAGAGTTGTTAGTGTGGTGTTTAATTGTGATAAGTTGGCTGTTGTTAAACGTAGTCCACGACTCTTGTTACACGGGCCTTTGACTTCTATAAAGTCATTTCTTCATCAAACCAACGCAACTATGTGTTAGTATAAAATGTGTTCGTTATTGGAAAATTTATATTTTATGAGCAACTTCGAAAGAGTCAACTGAAGATGGGAGAGTTGGTTTTGACTTTTCTATTACATTTACGTGTATGCGTAGATACTAGCTACATAGTAGGAATTCTTTATTTTTATAACTACGCTTTTCCGTCATAACTTTTTTTATACCAGCATTTGTGTCTGTTGATGTGTGAGGAAAAGAGAGAAATTAAAATAATTGAGACAAATTTCAACGAAAATAAGAAATAATGATCTTTGATTGAAAGTTGGAAATGGAAAAGGATAGAAAACTTATATAGGTGTCGAGGGAGTATATGTTTTATGTAGTTTCGGTTCTCTTACTATTCACACATTATTTTTGCTATTTTTTTTTAAAAAAAAGTTTAAATAGTTATTGAATTTATATTAAAGATTATAAGGTGTTTTAAATATAAATTGAATTTCATTTCAAGGTCCTGAATAATGTACAAAATCATTTAACAAGAAATTTCAAGGTGATTCCTATATGTTCGTAAGGACAACACTAGTCTTAGCATAAGGCGCTAAAGAATGAATTGTATGGTTGTTTTGCCTAGAGACCCAAAGCGAAGCAGCCCTTTGCATAAGCTATTAATGAGACCAGTTTGGATATCGCTCATAACTTGTTCATATTGGGGCACAATTTCTTTATCTTCACCAACCATGTTGATCACTAGAAGTGAATCTCCTCTTGTTACCACGTTTACAACCTTCAAATCCATCACTGAAAGAGTGATTTCCCGTAATGATGAATGTATTACTGCTCAGAATAAATAGAGCACAAAACATATAAGGAATAATAGTACTAATATAACTCTAGTCTAGTCATCAAACTCTATCCATATCTAATCATATACTTGACTGATTCTAACACCCCCCTCCTCAAGCGAAGCGTCTGATGCTCAGTGAAGCAAAGCTTGGACCTGAAGAACTCGAACAGTGGACGTGAGAGCCCTTTTGTGAAGATGTCTGCAATATGAAAAGCAGTAGGAATATGAGCAACACGCAGCTTGCCAGAAGCAACCAATTCTTGAACAAAGTGATAGTCGATGTCGATGTGCTTCGCCCGCTTATGAGCAACTGGATTTTGAGCCAAGAAGATAGTGCTACTGTTGTCACATAACAAGGACGGAGAACCAGAAAGTGGGACACAAAGATCAAGAAGAAGATGAGTCAGCCAAACAACCTCAGAGGCATTGTTGGCTAGCGTCTGATACTCAGACTCTGTGCTTGAACAAGAAATAGTGAGGTGTTTCTTGGCACTCCAGGAAACAAGATTTCCATCAAGAAAAATAGCATAACCATATGTAGATTGACGGGTCTCTAGACAGCGGGCCCAATCAGCATCAGAATAACCCAACACTTCAGGAGAATTGACAGACCGAAATGCAAAGTACGTCGAACATATCGAAGAATCCGAGTGACCGCAGCAAAATGATCGTCACAAGGGTCCTGAAGATACTAACTTAATGTATTGACCGCAAAGGCCAAGTCAAGACGAGAGCGATATAGAGTTAGATTCTGAAATGAGGGGCCGGTGGAGATGTGGAGCTACGATCCTGGCACAAAAGGAGTAGAGATAGGGGCAGCATCAGACATACCGGCACGAGTGAGAATATCCCTGGAATAATTTGCTTGGCTGAGAAGTAAACTAGAGGTAGAGGGTGTAACTTCCAAACCAAGAAAGTAGTGAAGAGTGATTTCCCGTAATGATAAATGTATTACTGCTCAGAATAAATAGTGTACAAAACAGATAAGGAATACTGGTACTAATATAACTCTAGTCTAGTTATCAAATTATATCCATATTTAATCAGATATTTGGCTGATTCTAACAATCATCAATCCCAGTGCTCCTTCAAGCGCAAGTGCTTCGGAAAAATCGAGTCTGTAATTCGCATTACACAAGTGCCAAATCATCAGGTCAGTTTAAATCGTGTAATTTAATTTTAAAACTAATTAATATTAAATAGATGTATAAATTTATATACTCCCTCGGTCTCCACATTAATTTGCAGAAAGAGAAACTTTGGCTGCAAAAAGGAACAGTGAAATAAAGGACTGATTTGACTGATTTTCAGTCTGAAAAGGTGAATATAGTACAGAATGAATAGTGCCTCGTAAAAGGCACTAAAACATGTTTAAAAGTAAAGCACGAGCTAAAAGTTCCCACCAAAACTAATGTTTGGCTCAATTATTATTATTTTTGGAGCCAAATTCAAATGGTTCAACTACTGTTCATGTCTGCTCAAATTTTACAACTTTCTCTATAAATACATCATTTATTACATGCACAATTTCTAACCCTATTAAACCCCAAAAAAAGCTCTCAGAATATTTTTTGGCCAGCTCATCAAGTACTGGCCAGATTTGAATCCTCTTCTTTATCTCCATTTTTATCCTTGAGCTGGGGGCTGTGATGGTAGGCAGAAACTTGACAGATGAACAACGACAAGAGGTTGCCCATTTCATTCTCCAAAACATAAAAAATGGGCAAATACAACATAGTCTGCGTGTTGAGGCAACATCAAGGTGGGTTGTGTCAATAAGAACCATCAGCACAGTCTAGGCACGAGTGAAGTAACAACTGAGCACTGGTCAACCAGTGAATGCTCGTTTAAGAAGACACAGGCGGTGTGGCCTTAACAAGAAGCCCATCGACTTCGATGCCTTAATGGTGTTGCCATTGAAAGATAGGCAAACCTGCAGCCTCACCAATGTTGTTCATCCATGTTTGACACAAGCATGCAAAGAATCAAGGTTGAAATGGTGCCTAAGCAAGCTAGAATGCAGCATGGTGTTCAAGGATATGCACAATGTCATCCATATTGACGAGAAGTGGTTCTATCTCACAAAGGAAACAACCAGGTTTATTCTAGCCTCCAATGAGCCAGAACCATACAAAATTTCTCAAAGCAAGCATTACATTCCAAAGCTAATGTTTTTATGTGCTGTAAGTAGACCAATATTTGGGGTAGACGGTAATGTCATGTTTGATGGGAAAATAGGGGTATTTATGTATATATGGAGTACATAGTAGCAAAGTACACAATAGTGAATGAGCCTAAGGGTACCCTGGTTTTAACTCCCATTTAGTCAATCAATAGAGAAATCATTAGGCGTAAACTGATTTATGAACTCATACCAGCCATAAAAGTAAAATGGCCACCATGGGCTAGTAAACAAATATGCATATAACAAGACAATGCCCCATCCCATATTTATGCTAATGACCCTGAATTTTTAGCTGCAGCCACCTCAGACGGGTTTCATATCCAATTGGTGTGCCAACCTACCAAATCACCCGACTTGAACATTTTGGACCTAGGTATTTTTGCCTCGATTCAAAGTCTACAATACCAGAACCCTAATACAACGCTAAAAGGTTTACTAAGTGTTCTGAATGATGCATTTGAAAGAGAGGATCCTAAAGTAATAGATAAGATTTCCTAAGTCTACAATGTGTCATGGTAGAAATAATGAAGCTCAGAGGTGAGAATAAATTCAAACTGCAACATATGGGGAAAGATCGACTAATGAGGTTAGGAATGCTTCCACAGAACATCATTGTGGATTCTGAGCTGGTAAGGAGCTGTTTACAGTATCTGATTGGGATTGGAAGGATCAGGAAGGTTAGGGATCTGATCCTAAGTATGGAACTCGGTCAATGAAGGAAGAACCGGGTTAATTTTGTAGGGTTGTGCTTCTAGAATTAGTTCTGGGGTAAACATACAAATGTATTTTTTGGATTTATGTTTATAGGGAATCCTTGTAAAAGCTGGGATGGTTGAAATCCCTTTTGAATGAAAAGTGCAAAAGCTTATGTTTAAAAAAATATGAATGATGCGAGGCAAAAACCAGGTTAGGTCCAGAATACACACAAAAGTAGGTTAGGCATACACAATCAATAATAACAATGGGTAAACATCATAGGCTGTCATCCTAATGTTCCTTTCAAAACATGGTTTCTGCCTAATTGTTTAATTAAACATTTGTCATCATAGGTGCCTGTCAACTAGGTTGGATCACAAACACAAATAGTTTCAGCACTATTTTTAATCACAATCATGCTCCGCCAAGTTTCAGACTAGTTCATAGACTAATAAGCATGACTGCATGTAGTATTCATACATCACAACTCCATCATCAATAATTGGTCAAGCATCACACACAACACATATTCGACATGCATGCTATGATGTATAAAACAAAATGATATGTTATTGCTCGATTCACAACCCCAGATCAGAAACATGCAAAGCTAGGTTAAGTGCAAGTTAAAGACACATAAGCAAGGCTGCATATTTAAACATAGAATGTAACATAGTTGTTTCCTTATCAACAAACCACATAATCCTGCACATAAAAAGAGAAAAAAAGTTAGATAGATGTTAACATGTTAAACATGAGAGAAGAAGTAGTTGCAAAGATAAACACAACCTGATAACTGCAAATCTATTTATCATCAGAATGCTCAGACTGTGGCTCCTAGCCATCTCTCAGAGCCTTTTCATGCATATCATACCATTCACGACGTACACGGGAAGAGGCAATCTCATTTTTCATCCAGTGTCTATCTTCAGGTGGCGGTTCAGGTTTAGGCCCTGAACCGGGATATAAGCAAGCCCCAGTTTCATAAAAACCCGGCTCACCATATTTAGGTCTCTTATTATCCTTATAATAGACTGAAGGATGAGGGTTTAAACTTGAATCTGAATCGGAATCAGAATCCGATTTGGGTTCACTCAGGGGCTGTGATTCATTTACTGGTTCTGGTTTAGGGGAGGGGGTCCTGTGATTCAGTTAGAGGATCAAGTTCAGGGGAAGGGGGCTATGATTCGGTAGGTGGATCCAGTTCAAGGGGTGGCTGTGATTCAGAGTCTGATAGGGGGGAGAAATTAATAGGGCTGAAATGTGTAGCAATGGGTGTATCCTAACTGCTATCTGAATCATAATTTTAAGGTTCTAGTGGTTGTGAATCAAACTCACTTTCGGGTTCATTCAAGGGAGGACAGGGTGCAGATGTTTCATACCCAACCGACATCCTATCACGATGATCCAAGAGGATTGGTAAATGGGTTAGGGTCTGAAAGATTAGGTTTCCAAAGACCAGGGTTCAAGGTAGGGAAAACTAAACAACAAGAACCAGTTCAGAGTTGGGTTTATGGTACAGGGTAAGGGAACAACGAACCAGCAAACACAAGTACATAGCAACAATTTTAACAACAAATCTGGTTTAAAACACGACATGCAAAAATTTAAAAAAAACAAAAAACGCAGTGGACAATGTCACAGATGAATAACAGGTTCAATACAGGGAGAAAATACAAACTAAACACAGATTACACACCTAAACATGGACAAAAAAACTGAAACTGTGGCTTCAAGGCAGGGTAAATGGAACATGAAAAACGAACCGGTTAAGAATGGTGAAGAACAACAATTTCTATAACATTTTAGGTAAAAAGCAGACCATGCGCAAACGTATTGGACGGAAAAAATAAGTACACAGTGTCACAAATTTAATGACAAATGTAAACAAGGAAGAAATACTAACTAATCACGATTTACAAACTTTGAAACATGATTTCTACTCTAAAAACCCTACATCAACAGGACATGAGTTTATAATCACAAGAACAAAGAATAAAATGATAAGAAATTTACAGATCTACGGCAGTTAAGAACATGCAAGACCAAATTCACACATTAAACATGAAAAATGTCGGCAACAATTCAACGGTACTCAGAAACGGAGGGAACAAGTGCAAAAAACAGATAAAAATAGCCAATACAAACTAAATCGGACTAGACAACAACAAAATGTAAGTCAAAATCGAAAACCCAGCAAAGTATAGAACCCGATCTCAAATTAACCTCCCAAAGAAATCGATTAAAAACCCTAACCCAAACCAAGATAAAAAACAGAGAGAACAAGTTTGGAAAATGGATAAAAATGGACAATACCAACTAAATTGGACCAGACAACAACATTTAAGTCAAAATCGCAAACCCACCTAAGCAAGATACCAGATGTCAAATGTAACTCCCTAAACGATTCAATCAAAAACCCTAATCTGGAACCAAGATAAAGTTCTAAAAACCCAGGTAATACAAACTTTTTCAGATTTTTGAAAACCCCAAAACACAAAAACGAGAAACCCTAATGGACAAAGACGAAGTTGTGATGAACATGCAAATACGAATCAAAAACTAAGATTAAACACAAAGAACATCATTTATACAACCGAGAACATTCGGAAAGCAAAGCAAAAGAACATAGCAACAGCTAGGGTTTGGTGGATTGAGAGGGAATGGAGAGGAGAATAGGAGAATAGATGAGGGCAATGGGAGAGTTGTGAGCGTAATAGCAATCAGAGAGGAAATGCGAATCGTTGAGAGCTATAATGGAGCAAGGGGAAGAGTGAAAGACAGACCCATGTGATAGTGTCAGACGTCTGGGGCAGAACGATAATTAAATTCAAATGCCGCCCTCTGAAATGACAACACCTGTAAATGGAGAGAATTTCTCCTTAATTAATCAGCCATTAAGGCTGTGATTAAGTTGCGGTCCAGGGGCAATTCCATATTTTTACAATTGGTCAAATAGGTTGAATTTGGTAAAAACTGATCTTGTGCAATTTAGGGTGGGACAGATCAAAATGGAAAGTGTGCAGTTTAATTTGGGATGGAGGGAGTATTACTTTATTTTTATCAAATTTACAATACGATATTCTCACTGTTGACTCTCAAGCTAAGTATTCTGATATTTAACTAGGGTTAAAACTTCAGAACCTACGTCAATTAGCTAGAGAGGTTTATTTAACCTCTAATTGAAATGCATAATTGAGTGGGGCATTGGGTTTATGAAGTCAATTATAAGTGTCTAAAAATCGGAAAGATTCTCAATTGGTTAGGAGGAAGCGTCACTAATCAAAATGACAATTCAGGGTTTAATGTAGAATCATCTACACTGTCAATCCGGCTAAGCACTACATGAGGTCCATTCATGATTTGTCCCTCTTACATAAGTAATCTAAAAGTGTCATTCTTCTTTAATTCAGGCGATATTTTATTAGTGATATATGTTTTTTTTAATAATTCTTTTTCAATTTTAGCTACTTATTTTAACTTTTTATTTCTCTTTATCGTCACTAAGACGGGTTTATAGGGTTCTCATCCCTTTTATACTAAGCTCAAATTTGCACAATGTGCTATTACAACATATGATACGAGACTAACCTATTAACACTGAAACACTAACTAAATATTACAATTCTACTCCACGGTTTTAGTGACATAAAGAGATATATAAACATAGGTTCTAATCAATATTAAAATAGAGAGCAAAAGCCTATGTGGCAATAATAAGGGCACATGAAAGATAAGTGGTTTCCACCATATTGCCATAGTGCAACCACCATAAATCGACTCAAGGCTACCATCAGAACAAACACAGCGAAGTATCGAAAGACACGCATAAAAAATGACTCATCAACACCTTTGATCAAACACCTAAGACAATCAAAACAAAATCAAAGAAGTTCCACAACTAAAGATTAAGCCCGCCTCCATTTAACCCGTATAGACCATTTCCCCTAATGTTGGAGAGTAAGACTCGTCATTTTAATTGCCAAAAATATTTTCCATCATTATACTGAAATCACTTATAATGCGTAGAATTTTCTCTAACTTGACTCTAAAAGATATTAGGGACCAACTTAAAGTTGGCATAAATCTCCTTATGGATCAAAGTCTACAAATCTGATTTGCATCCTTAGGAAAAACAGTATCACCGTAAGTTCGTATAATACAACTTTGACTTGAATTTCTCCTCACCGTCTCCTTTGGATATCAAATCTGAAGTCAATCATATTTTAACGACTTAAGCTGTCGGAAAAATAAAAATTGACAGAAAAATTCCTTCCAACACTAAAATAAAAAAACCATTTTAAAACATCCCATTTTAAATTCAGAAAAAGTGAAAAAAAGAAAATAAATAAATTACTAAGATAAATTAATAGTCTCCCACCCGAAAAGATAAATAAAAATGCCGGGAATAAATGGAGAATAACCCCTCTTGACCTTTCTATCTCCGGAATATAACTCGGCCCTCGGCCGTTTGCTGACCCACTAGATAGTTTTGGCTGAGTCGCTGACCCGAGTTGACTCGCAGTTGACTCATCACCGAGTTTAGTTGACCCTTTCCTGAGTCGAGACTGAATTGGTCAATACTGGATCTGAGTTGGCCGACTCAGATCCGAGTAGACTTGGTAAACACTCGGGGTTGGTAACCTCATATTTGGAAGTGCTACGATGAGGTGAAAAGGGTCAGTGTCGCTCGAAAACCCGTCAGCGCCACTTGAAGAACAGAAGCCTGGAGCAATACCGCCTGAAATACCTTTGTCACGTGGAGCATCACTGCCAAATGGAGCATCACCGGAGCAAACAGTTCCGCCGCCGCATCGCTAAGAGCCCTGTCGCCATATCGCAAGGAGCACCGTTGCCGCATGGCGCACCACCGGAGTGAGCTGAAGCACTCCAGGGAAACGCTGTCATTATGACTGGTGCTTTAACGCCGATTTTCTTGAACGGCGTTTCAAACATCGACGCTACTTCAAAAGCTGGTTCTTCCCCTGCATTTAGACACCGACGTTTCCACGTCATTTCAACACAGGCGCTTCCCATGCGTTTGAAATTTTCATTTCTCAATTCAATTGCTTCATTCATTCTATCTATCTAAATTTAGGTATCATTTCAAAATATATTAGGTTAAGGTGTCGTATTTAATTCAAGCTTAATTATATACTTACTCATGTAAATCATCCATCACTCATAGTTCAATAATAATACCAACGTATACCTATCTACTCTTTACTTTCATAAATGTTACAAATAAGCCTCGGGTGAAATTAACACTCACCCTCGCACTCAATCCGTTGTTCTGTCACCACATGATGAGAATGTAAATTACAATGTTTAAAGGTTAATTATCGGTTAATTTTATTTTGGTGTCTATAAATAAAAATTTCTTTTACATAATGAAATTCTTATCGTGTTTTTCTAATTCGAACCTATACTTATTAGATTACTTAATCATGTATGCACTTAATCACTTGATCAATTACGCTAGCTAGTGTAGTTTAAGCTTAAACATGTCATTTGTGTTGAAGTGTGCAAGTGGTGCTTGGTTCGTGGAGTAGGCCTTGTGTCACTGAAAATCAATGTGTTCATCAATTGTCATCGAGTGTGTGTTTCTTCGAATAAAGAAGGTGTTTCGGTCCACCATTTGTTGAGTTCTTTTAAATATTTCGCAAACATGTTCTTCATAAGCATGGACGGATCTGGGGGAGCGAGGGGGTGCTGGTGCCACCCCTAGAATCCGGTGGTCAGGAATTTAGATCTAGGAGCCACCGGAATCCATGGATTCCGCCTCCCCTAAACTTAGGTTTTAGCTCCCCCTTTCCGGCGAGCTCTGAGGAAGACGATGCCATTTTTTTATTTTTTATTTTTTGTTTCTTCATTAAACAAATGACGTCGTTTTGTTCTCGTCAAGGGAATTAAAAAAAACCTGATAAATGAGTTTAACCCAATAGGTCCAACTACTCTCATGCCCAACCCTTTCCTTTAAAAAAATTCCACTAATTTTCTCACTAATTTTTTTAGAACCTTATTTATGTTATTATAAATTCATTTATTAACAAGATAGAATAATAGCAAGTGTGATTTGTCATATTTATAAAATTTGAATTATTTTATACACACTTCATTATTTAAGCGGATTTTGTTTGAATATGTCGAATTAAGTTTTTAGAGAGAAAAAATTCCAGTGTATTTTAGTTTCCGGAAAAAAGTTACCAATATAATTTAGCGTCCAAGAATTTTTTTTACCAGTGTCAATTAGCCCCACTAAAATACTGTCCTGCTTCCGCCACTGTCTGACATATCTTCCCCGAGACCAAGGACAAATCTCTCGCAGAGAAATTTGAGTATGCATGCATGGGCTGTTGTACAAGATGGCTGACGAAAGATCTAAAGCTTGTTTTGTGGAGAGGGAGAGGTGGAGCACGGCGGAAAGATGAGAGAGGGCCTAGGTTTAAGTGGTGGCGCTCGGCGAAGGGGTGTGGCACGAGGGCTAGGGTTGAGCGGTGGCGGGGAGAGGTAGCGCGCGGCGGAGAGAAGTGGCGGGGGCCAGAGATGGCGCACGACGGAGATGTGAGAGCGGGGCTATGGTTTAGCGGTGGCGAGAGAGAGGTATGGAGGAGGCGAGTGTGGAGGCGACGACGGCGGCGGCACCGGGGGGGGGGGGTCTGGGCTGTGGGGATTGGTGGTGGGTCAGCGCTGGGTGGTGGCAGATCTGAGCGGATGGGATTGGTGTAGAGGTGGTGGCGCAGGGTCTGGGCGGGGTTAGTGGTGGCGGAGCTAATGGAGCGGGGACAGAGCTTGTGGAGGCGACAGAGCTGGTGGCGCGGCGGCAGAGTGCTTGTGGCAGGTTTGAAGATGAAGAAGAAGAACCCTATGGGTATTTTTTGTCATTAATTTTTTTGTTTTAAGAATATGGGTATTTTTCTTTTCATAAATGGTCAACGCCTGAATTCGTCCAGTCAATGGAGGAATAGTGCAATTTGGGTATAATTGCACTATTTTACAAAAACTTAGGGTTAGTTTTATCATTTTCAAATTTTACAAAGTCAGTTTTGCTATTTTCAAATTTTACAAGATTATATCTGCACTTTCTCAAATTAATAGGGTCATTTTTGCACCTTTTCCTTAATATTAAATACATGTACTAATATGAATTATTGGGGATATGATTTTTACTGTATCCCAGAAACACTGTATACAGATTGTTTGAACCAATAGAATGCGTTGGAATTTTCGTAGAAAGTGCATTGTTATGTAAATGGTCATTTATTTAGAATTTTGTTGTTTTTACAAGGTTGCGCACGGAAACCAATCGAGCAGAAGAATATTGAATTCGAAATCACAATTTGCATACTCCATGTACCTCAGGTGTAGCATATACGAATTGTTCAATAGTTATCTCTGGGGATAATAACTAATATATAAGATATTGGGCCACCTCCACATAGTACCATTTAATTTTAAAATGGAAACCTAAAGACTATATTTCGGCATTAACTGGTCATTTCTGGCAATTGAATAGTTAGAAATGACCAAAATGCCCTTTCAACCTAATACAAAAACTTTAAAGAAAAAATGCCCTTTGCCCCGCCGATGTTCTGCCACCACCACCACTGCTCCACCATCTTCGACGTTGTGCCGCCGCCGCTTCGGTAGCTGGAGAAATTTGGGAAATGAAAGCTCCATGAGAGAAATGAGGGCGTAGGAAATGGGCACCCAAAGCCTCTGAACACCACCACCACCAAACCATCCTTCCACATGTCACCCCAACCGTTGAAAACCACCACCGCCAAGCCACCAATCTGCCCGCCACCGATCCTAGCCCACCCGCCGTCTCACCACCTTCCCAGCTGTTTAACACCACTTCCACCAAACCACCCCTCTACCACAAAACCCTAGACCACTCGCCATCCGACCACCCCCCAGCTGGCCAACACCACCACCACCAAACCACTCCTCCGCCGCAAAACCCGGCCACCCCTCAGTCGCTAACCACCACCACCACCAAACCACCCATTCGTCGCAAAACCCCAGTCTACCAGCCGCCTGACCACCACCCAAATGCTAAACACCACCACCACCAAACCACATGTCCGGCGCGAAGGAAAATTACAAAGAAGAAGAAGGAAATAACGAAGGAGAATTAATATCAGTGTTTTACAGAAGGAGAATTGCGAAGAAAAGCTCCTATGGGTGTTTTGCAGAAGGAGAAGAAGATGAGGGTGGAAATGGGTTAGGATTTTTTATTAGAGGTATAAATTTTTTTTTGTTTTTTCAGAGGGGTAAAATTATAATTTTGACAAAATCATGCCGGAAAGAGTAAATTTACAAATACACTAACTATCTAGGGTTATATTTGCACTTTCAACTATCAAAAGGTTATATTTGCATTTATTTGAATTAGGTAGAAATATTCTCCCCCGTCCTATAGAAAATGACTCAATTGCTTTTGGATCATTAATTTATTCAAGATGAGGTGAAAGTGTTGATGAAAAATAATGGAAGAGTATTTTATGCATGGATGAGTTGACTAATGGATTAAACAATAGTTTGAGGAATAAAATAGTAAATGCATAAGCCCATTTTTTGTCATTTTAGGTAAGAATTGAATTGAGCCATTTTCAGTGGGACGGAAGAAAATAGAAATTGTCATTTTCTTTGGGCCGGAGGGAGTATATGATCTTTATCTCTAAACTTTTCAAATAAAATAACGTAAAATGAACTTTTATAATGATTTTTTGAGTAAAAAATTATGATAAGTGTGCTAGTGTCATGATGGGTCAAATTCATCGGCACAAAGCTCTGGAATTCGAAGGCCATATTTATAAAATTATGATAAAACACCAATTACAACATGAGAAAATGAATGATCTTATGAGAAATATAAATTTAAACCCTAGTTGTTATATAAGCTGCTTGCCTATAAATACTCTTATATGTTTGTAATCTATTCATTATATTCTTATTCTAATACATATACCCTCGTGCTAACTTTCAGTATTGGAAAGTCTTCCCCTGGCACACTAGAGGCACTTTGTTGCAGATCGCCGTTCATCAAAGCAAGTATCGACAACTAGTCGTTGTTCACACAACATCAACTGGCACGTCCATTGAGACCGATTGTGAAAGTTGAATACCTTGTTCAATGGCGGGACCAAGTAGAACCTATACATGCAAAATTCAACATCATGCGGAGTCGAGTCGCTGTGGTGGAGAGGATTCGATGACACAAGTTCCAACTTAGGAGTTAATGCTGACCTGTTGCAGTTCAGGCATCGATTGCGACTATGACACTGTCAACAAGCACATCAACACAACCTGAAGCATTGGTCACGAAAAAAATAAATCAAAAACATATAGAGGACGATTTGAAGGATTCAAATGATTAGGAGAAAGAGGTTCATCTGCAAGCCTTCATCGAAGCCAGTGTCAAAGACTATGATCGATTTATGGTGTCAGTATATAATCCTTCATCTCAGTCAAGGCCGATTGTCTTTCAAGTCATACTAGATGTGATAAAAATTCTCGGATATCTTCCTCAAAATCTACAAGATAATTTGATGTGGTGATTTTCTACAGACTCAGTTGCAGTTGGTTTCCATCGTCAATCGGTAACATAAAGATATGTGAAGGGGTTAAATATTTTTGTTCCACCACCACAGAAAAAGCGCATTAGTAGGTGAGTGAGTTTCAAATACCATTGGGATCAGACATTTGTGTTGAAATACCCAACATGTGTCGCAGATGATGATAGAGGATCAAGGGCACATAAATCCTGGTGTTTGAGCCATTCTCTTATCACAACAATACATGCAGTGGATTGCTAACGCCAATTCATGGGTAGGAATGCAACAACATCCTGCTTGGAAAATAGCGCCGTCACAACCTAGGAACTAGATTAACGCATGGTGCTATCCCCAAATAATCCATCTTGGCTAATGTAACTACCCTATGCGACAATGAGAACTAATGCTTATGGTGTTTCTTTAGCTCTTCAAAATCCACCATCATCGTATTTTGGCTTAACTGATATGTGGATCCGAAACTGAATTACTAACACAATTGACCGGTAGTTGGAACAAATGATTGCAAAAAATAATTGATTAGCATAGTGTTCCTGCATATTCTAGATTGTGACGTTTTCGTGGACTGCAAGCTGAAAGTACCTGAATGATTGCCCACTTACACAGAAGAGACTGATCCTGGGGAAATATTGATGACTTATCAAAAGCTGATGGCATCGTGCGACATTCCCGAAGAGTTGTTGCGTAAGCTACTAGAATCGTATAAGGAAGACCTAATAATGGTTTGAATCATTTCCTAGGGGGCAACATTCCACTTATTTTAAATTTGGTAGAGTTGTTGACCCATTTTTATCTGAAAGAGGAAGTTTACCAGAACTGAAGCAGAATTGCTTAAAGTTTGACAAAAGTCTAACGAGTCTATGGGAGAGTTATATAAAATATTCACCAATGAAAGGTTAAATGTGGATGAATGAATTGATGTGATGGCTATCCCATGATACATGAATACTTCATGAAAACTGTAAAGTCACGTGTTGTGCACTTATTATTTAAATGGACATTTGTGAACTATTTTGGAAAATATAACTTTCTATGTTGGAACATACGGAAAGATGGAGGTTAGAGGATTTAACCGACTAAAGAATATTGTATGATTATTGATTTAAGGTAGATTGGAGATTTCATAATATTGGGTCATGCGTGTGATTGAAGCATATTTGATTGGAAAATCCCTAGTCTTAAAGAATTGGATTTATGGAATATTGATCTGTTTAAGGGATATGTTGAGATAACAAAATCCCCGTATTCAAAGGATTGTGATATTCTTCAAAAGAAGATTTGGAAATAGAATATTTTCGAGACAGAGGTGGAGATTTCCGATCTGCTCATGGACTATAAATAGAGGACATCACGGTTGTGCAACTCACGAACTTAATAGAGAAAATATGCATCTAGGTTTCTATCTTTCCGAGAGTACTACGAGAGTCAGAAATCATATGTTCCAACATACCATAACATGTTGATCAAGTTCAGAAGTGTATACCTTAATTCCTCAGGAGGAAGAGATTCAGTGTCGACGAGTTTCGAGGTCAGAGAGAGTTTGGTCATGGCGGATCGGTAGAAAGGGGAACTTGAAAAATTCTCATGTTATAATTAGATAAGATAATTATAATTGTATGGTATACTTTGTACTGTATTTTTTTATCAGGGAATTTATTTTGAATTGGACCAGACCCCGCAGATGTAGGTGAATTTCACCGAACTGCATAGCCAAGTCTCGTGTATTCATGCTTTACTTTATTACATACTTGGTTAGATAGGTTATGTTAGAACACATTAGTAATTATTGAATTAATTAAGTAAAACCAAATTTCAAAAACCTTATAGAATAAATACCCGTCGCAGTTATTCAATTGCAAGCAATGGTGAAAAAACATGCGAAGGTAGAAGAGGCTTCCTAGCGAAAGATGGATAGTGAAAACAATGATCGCAAAGATAGGTTTTAAAATAAGGGGAGAAAAGGGAAATAAGTTTTCAAAACTCCATTTCAAAATAGATACACCTTTGACGAAGTCAAGGTGAGATGTTCCAGATGTTCACTGTAATCTTCTTTAGGAACCAACCCGCATACAAGGAAGTCCTATTAGAAGATATTTGTCCAAATAGTTTGTCTTTCACAAGGATTTCAACCATTATACGGAAGAATGATATCATCTAAATTCGAATATTGAAAAGTGTATTAACCATGGTCAACTACGAGAATATTTGTAGTTGGAGCGCAGGAGAAGGATAATTAACCGAAGAACCAAAATCAAAATTATGACTAAAGGTGGTGAGGAAAGAATCAGAATCTAAACAATAAAAAAAGGGAATGATAATCAACCACTGCCTAAACAAAATAATGCTTAACACACGGTAAACCAAACATATGCAATTGCAAACCGAGTAGTCAATGTGTTTAGTGAAATCGTTCGGGATAGAGTATATAACATTTTAATTAAAGCTCAACATCGATATGTACCACCAGTAGAGCCAAAGAATAAGTGTTTGTGGCCTGATGATTCATAACTTTTTTAGGAAGATATTTTCCCTAATCAGATGCCCAACACAAATTATGGCATTTTTAGCTATTATTGGGAATTCACTTGTGCGAATGGTTTACTAAGACAATGAGAGAAGAGTTAAGATCATTTTACATATTTTTTAGCTCATTTGGAAATTGTAAAGGCAAAATTTACCTTAATTAGCTTCACCTTTATGAGGATTTAGGGGAAGGACGTAGTATCCAATCCAAATAATTACATTATCACTGACAGTAAGATATTATAACTTTGTTATAATGGATACCTCTTCACTATTCAATGTAATTGTTGGAAGGCCATGGATGAATGATGCTAGAGCAATATAGTCACCTTATCATTGAGTGATGAAGTTCCCAACGGGAAAGAGAATTGATTTGGTAAGGGGGGATCAGGAGGAAGCTATGTTTTAGAAGATGTTACGGAGATAGAGTACCAAGATTGTGAAATGTAGTTAAATTCAAAGATAATACCAGATAACTGAAGTTTTAATTTACATTCTTTTATTTGTACTTTTATTTTAACTCCAGAGGAGAAGCTCACCACAAGATGAGGATATAGGTGATGTAGTAGTGTATTCTGAATCCAGGATGTAGCTCACCCTAATATGATCTTTAGGTTGAGAACGCTTCTGATTCATTTTTCTAATTTGATGCTTAGGGAATTTTTCACCCTAAGATAAAATTTTGGATCACATTTTTTAAAAATAAAATTTATGTTTAAATTCAGTTAAATGATTATTGTGATTGTATCTCGAGGATTTCAGACATCGAAATTTGATGAGTTACTCTATTGAGATGATTTTGACTATGATTAATTTTCCAGTAATTCGAACATCTCATGAGGGTGTATAGTTTTACTTGAAGGCCTTGCTATTTAAGTATCTCAAACATTGGATACCGATGAGTCACTTTACTTGAGGTAGTTCAATGATGATAACCTGAATAATTTGAACATCCTAGGGATGTTTTGATACTTGGTATGTCCCGAGAAGATGAATTTTTAAAGAGAACAAACGAGTTCATGATAAAAGCATCAACATTAGCCTAATAGATGGTGACGATCAACTGGCTAAGAGCATTATAATGTTTGCAGTAGGAAAAGGGGAAAAGGCATGCAAGATGGTTTTATCATTGATTGAATATGATAGTAAAGGTAAATATTACTGAAAGATGAAGATAAACCTAGACAAGAAATTTGTGAATACAAGTCCGAAATTACGATGACAACCATCAAAGATCTAAGTACATAGTACAAATACATAAAAGTCTACGATGACTAATTATAAAAGGGAGATGGAGATCATTGACGCACTTGATTGTCCCTTCTATACTTATGCTCTTCTTCTCTGAGACTATTCAGCTAGATTTTGGCATCATTATATACCTTTCTTTGACATTTGATCTCGTTGTTTTCTCCACACATGAGAAATAAGTCTATCAAGATAACTGGGGATGTCGTTGATCAGCTCTAAAGAATGTTGACTAAATGGAAGACCATGGGCATATAGGCTATTTTGACATGCAAACATTGATGCCTTGGTTCTTTCAAAGACTTTTTTTTTCCAGTGGACAGTTGTCCAATCACTTTATTCTACTCGGAAATTATCATTCAGGGTTCCTATAATTTGGAGATTTTTTTGGATAATCCTAAAGCCTAAAGAATATAGCCAAACCTATTTTTTTTACATCTTATATATCTTGATTAACCAGGAACAAAACCCTTAAGTATGCTTACTTCAAGCTCATATATAAGGACATATTCTTAATAATGATTTTCTAAATGACTCTTGCCATGACCATGCTACCATAAGCAGTGATGATGTTATCTTGCTCATTTGTTAAAGAAGTAAGCTCTTAGAGAGGATTAGAAATGTCAAAATTGGGATGTCTACCATTGTGCCAGAGGTTGAGCTCAGATTAAAGAGTCTTTGTTCGCTTATCCCACAAAAAATTGGAAGAATGATCCTTCTTTGAGTCTGAGTAGTAGTCAAAATCTAACTCTTCTACCACACCATAGGTGGGTTTGTGTATTCAATATATAGAAGATGTACAATAGAAGTACAATGAATAGAGACTTGAAGAGATAAGACTAGAGACTTCTAGGGACAATTATAAATGCTATAATTCTAGATTTTTCTACACTAACACTCCCCTAAAGCAAAGCGTGGGATTAGAGGACATGCAGAGCTTGGACAGGAAAAATTCAAATGGAGGACGAGAAAAACCCTTAGTGAAAATATCAGCTATATGTAGTGATGAATGGATCTGACGAACAAGAAGCTTTCCTGATGCCACTAACCTCCAGACAAAATGGTAATTAATATCTATACGTTTCGCCCTTTTATATAAGAAACATGATTTTGGGCTAAGAAGATAAAACTGTTATTATCACAAAAGAGAAGAGGTTTGGAAGCTGGTGGGACACGAAGATCACGTAAAAGGTGGTGAATCTAAGAGATCTTGGTTACAGCATTGGCCTTCAGCAAGCTCCTCAAGCCTGGTTCCATTGTTTTAGCACTTACCTAGCCAAAGTGGGATTTCGTTGCAACTTCATTGACATTTTTCTCTTCACCTATTCTCATAGGTCTAATATAATCTACCTGCTCGTCTACGTTAATGACATTATTCTTACGGGTAACAATCTCTTGCTTATCCGTCAGTTCATATCTCGCACAGCTAAAGAGTTTTCCATCAAAGACTTCATTATTTCCTTGGCCTTGAGGTTTCCCAAACAAATTTAGGTCTGTTCTTAGTACAAGCCAAGTATGCTATGGATATCCTAGAGCGGGCAGGAATGACTGATGCAAATCTAGTCTCTACTCCATTTGTTCCCGATTCACAACTGCATAGTACCTCCAGTCCTCCCTTCTCTAATCCCACTTTATATCGTTCTCTGGTTGGGGCACTTATGTACCTAACCATTACTCAGCCTGGCATCTCCTTTGCTGTTAATTCGGTTCGCCAGTATTTACAGTCACCGTGCCAAGACAACTTTGACGTTGTTACCAGGATTCTTCACTATATCAGTGGTACACTTCAATTTGGTGTTACCTTCTGACCTTCTTCTCTCACGCCCTCCATCTTAGGATATTCTGATGCAGTCTGGGCTCGCTGTGTTGAGACCCGACGATCCACCTACGGATATGCTATTTTTCTCGGTTGTAATTTGGTCTCCTAGAGTGCAAAGAAACAACCCACTATCTCTCGGTCTAGTTTTGAATCGGAGTATCATGCCTTGGTCAATGATGCAGTCGAGATCTCTTGGCTTCGCCACCTATTACGAGATTTTCGTGTTCCACCAGCTTCCCAACCTCATCTCCTTTGTGACAATAACAGTTCTATCTTTTTAGCTCAAAATCTTGTTGCTCATAAGAGGGCGAAACATATAGATATTGATTATCATTTTGTCCGGGAGCTATTGAAAGGGAAGAAGGATAGTAACTAAACACTAGTTAAACACTATAGAAGATATAACTAAATGACAAGGTTATTAAGAGATTGAATATAAAGAATATTACGAGAAAGGTAGAAAGGGAAGGGATTATAATTTGAAATTTTTCAAGGGAAATTACAAAAGATTGTTGAAATCAAACAAAATCATACATCATCCCCTAGTCTACTTCTTCCTTCAGCATTCTTGTCCATGCCATTGTTGGAGGCTGCATACCGAGGACCCTCATTCTTCTATAGGCTCTTCAAAGTTCCTATGGTCTCTGCCTCGTTGATAGGAATGATAGCATTGGGATCTGGGGTTTCTTCCACTTAACAACTTCGTTGACCCATATGACCCAAAACTCATCAGAATATAACGCCATATATGGTGACCCAACATGGTCCACAGAGGCAAATGAAAACCACCATCTTGAACATCACGATACCAGGTGTAATCTAGGATGTCTTTAGCTTTGGAAGCATGTACTCATACTTCCTTCCAATTCCTAGTAGAAGGGGCACGTTAGTAAGAAGTCTTTTCCCCATCTCGCTCCGAGAGTGGAAGGTAAACATACATAGCTCTTCAGACTTAGAAGTCAGTTTATAACCCTTCTTCCCGAGGCTACAAATGGATCACATGGTGTACAAGGATTGAAAAAGGGGAAGGGTAAGAACAATTCCTTCTTGGTACCACATCACCAAGAATCCAAAAATATAAGGAATATAGTTGGTATGGAGTTGACATAAGTTAATATCATAGTAAAATAAAAATTTATGAGAATATTGTAAGAAAGGGGAAGCTCATACCATAGGTAAGATGGCGCCTACAAATGGAAGATTTGTCATTGGGAAGATTATCAATGGTTTTTAAAGATAATGAAGAGATATGCGAGGTTTTGAGAAATGGGAACATCTTATTGCTCTGAAAGAGCCCTAATTTCGGAGAGGCTACCTAGTTTTCTCGAACCCCTGTATTGATTCCTTTTGAATACTATTCTTATTTACTGAGATTATGTGTACCATTTCAGCTCAGGGTATTTAAAAAGACATGGAGATTTTGATAATTATCTTCTTCCTTAATTTCTTCAACAGATTTATCGGAGAACATAATTTTCTTTTAAATGACTCCTTGTCCTAATATCATAATGAATATTCGGGTATGTTTACATTATATTCATTACATTCTCATTCTCATTCTCATACATGAACTGTTGTACTAATTACTTGTGTATAAAAGAATCTTCCCTCTAATGCACCAGAAACTTTGTATTCCAAATCATCAATCATTAGAGTAAGGAACTAGTAGGTGTTCACCTAATATATTTTAGATAGTAAATACTTGAATTCAAATCACTTTAAATAAGACTTTTGAAAGTAAAATTACACATTGAACGATACTATAGTTATTTGACAGGCATGGATGACAGTGGGACGGGCTTTGCCGGAGGTCCGCTAATAGAATATTAGATAAATTAGAATCAGGTTAAGAAAGCAATACCCTTTCTGATTGGTTTTGTACATATCCTTTTC